>NW_004624769.1:2574120-2584592 GCF_000247695.1 Heterocephalus glaber
AGAGAGAGAGAGAGAGAGAGAGAGAGAAGAGGAGAGGACAGAGAGAGAAAGAGAAAAGTAGGAGAAAGAGGGTGTTGGAGACGGAGATTCAAATGAGAATAGGATATGAACTTCTAATTTATCCCTTCCAAGAGCTAATAAAATATCAGTTTTCCAATTCTGTGATTCAGTGATAACATAAAATGTTTATTTATAGAGTTCAAAGGAAAAAAATCATGTTATTTAATGACAGTTACATGAGTAACAGGAATAAGTATCATGAGTACTCCAAATTTTTACACAATGTGTGTTACTTAAGGATCTTGGCAATGTAGTTTTTTGTTCTTTATATAATTTTTAATAGCTAAAAAACAAACATTTAAAAATTAGTGGTATTATTTTATTTAACATTTCTTTATATTTAATATTTAATGCTTATGAATTAATCATTGGATTAATATTAAATAAGCATTAAATATTTAAGAATACTGAGTTTCAAGGAAATTCAGTTGAAAGACTTCATCAACTTTAGAATTCTTAAAATTAATTAACTCTATTGGGCTTTGATTTTAAATGATATAGGTCAGTCATTACTATGAATTGACTAATATAAGACAAAATAATAACTTTAGAACAAAAGTGGAATTCTAGACATAAGCTGTATTCTACCTGAATTCTTTGTTTATACTAACATAAGTTTTTTTGGAAACACTCATTTGGTAATATATAGAAAAGAATTTAATATTAGAAAATTGGTCTTGGAAAGAGTCAGAAATTAGAATGATAGTAGTCTAATTATAAATCTACTAAAAAACAAAAATGTTAATTTTATAAGACAATGGCTAAGGGAAATTTGTGAATGATATGGAAATATTTTGTTTTTTCAAAATCGTGAGACTAAATAGAAAGAATAAAAAGAACATTAACAAAATATATGCCAAAATTCCTGTTGATGCAAAAAGGCACATTACTTACTAGGTCTGAACTCATATAGAATCAACTCATATTTTTAGAAGATTGATTGGATTATCTCAAAATTTGGTAGTGTACATGCATATTTTAGTAATTTTATTGGTGTAGTTTCAAAAAATATTTGCTTAAAAATTTGGAATATATTTATATATCTGGGTTAACTGGGCACTGAGAAATTCTGCAAATATGGACTAGAATTGGTTGATCCCAGATTTGCTTCTCAGTGTACCTGTGGTCAGATGACACTTTGACTGGAGCCAGGGTTCTGTAGAATATTGTAATTCACAAAATGTTTGATTGTTGGTTAGCTGTCTGTGGAGACAATGGAGTCTCCATTGTCTCTCACCTTACAGCTTATTGGCCTGGGCTTATTCTCAGGGTGGCTGGGCAGTATTCCTTTTGAATTAGCTGAGGATCACAAAAGCTCTTGAGACGTGTCTCTTCCATTCTATTTTATTAGACAAAAGAAATCAAAAGTCAACTTGTACTCAAAAAACAAGAAAACCACAGAGGTTTCATTTCTACATGGGAAATATGAAACTTAACATTGAAATATGACTGATTATAGTGAAGGGAAATATGTCAACCATTTTTTATTAATCCAACATTTTATACTATTAAATATTTATATCACTTTCTAGATTTTGCAAAAGATGCTGAAGAGGGCTATATATTACAGTAAATTCTGCAATATCAAAATTACTCCTGTAACTTGTCAAATATAAGATTAGTACTAAGAAGCTAATATATCCTGACATGGCATGAATTTACTTTGGAAATGACAGATAAATCTCCAAGTATGAGAAAACAAAAATACAGAACAATTTGGAAATGACTGACAAAGACGCTGTCACAGACAATAGAAAGCTGAAAAATTATTTATTTGTAAGTATGAACTGTAATACATAAAGTCACACTTTTATAGAAGCAATATAATTTTAGAAATAATTAGGATAACTATACATTAAATTAGAGATCTGCAAATTATAGAAAGACTTCAGGAATATAGCAATGCATACCCTTGTATAAATTCATATTATTTTTCAATCAACATATATAACTAGGCTTTACCAAGATGAGAGAAATAATTACTACAAAAAATACTGTAATAATTACTATAATTTATAATCATGACTAGAAATAGAATACCAAATACTGAGTATATATTTGAAAGTGAGGAAGAAGTTGTAATTTTCTTCTTAGGGATTTTCTTAGTTGATATGCACAAAATACTACATTATAGACTATCTATAATATATGTGTATATGTCTGTATACTTATATATATATATATGTACCATCTTATGCATAAATGGTGCATTTAGTGTCCTTTTTATCTGACCTAATTCGGGTTAATGCATCATTAATTAGGTCTAGTGTATCTTATACACATTATACCAATTATAATTAAAATTAACATTTTTGATTTTTAAAAGTTGTAGTGTTTCTTTTTTAATAGTTTTTAAATTATTTTTTTACATTTGTAGTATATAATGATGACACTTACTGTCAGTAGTTTGCATGTGTACATTAACACATCTTAATTCTTTCTTGTCCCCTTTCCCTCATATCCCTCCCTGTTCCCTCTGACTAGTGATATCCTGCACATTTGAAAAGCTCTATTTCATTTTCTTTAATTCTCTCTTTTTAAAATCCTGTTTCCTACTTTCCTCCCTCCTCCATCTCTTGTTCTCCTTCTTACTGGAAAAAGATGTCCCCACTTATTATTTTGCTCTTTATTTATATGATAGTTTTCTCATATAAGAGAAACCATGCAATATTTAACCATGTGAGTCTGATTTATTTCACTTAACATAATGGTCTCATGATTTATCCATTTACTTACAAATGCCTCAAATGTGTCCTTCTTTATGGTAGAATGGTACTCCATTGTATATAAATACCACATTTTCTTTATCCATTTATCTGTTGTGGACAATATAGGTTGTTTCAAGATTTAGCTATTATAAGTTGTGTTGCTATAAACATGGGTATATATGTATCATTGTAATATGATGACTTTAACTCTTTTCGGAAGATTCCTACAAGGGGAATAGCTGGATGAAATGGAATTTTTAGTTTTAGCTTTTGAGGAATCTACCATTCTCTAAAAAGTTGAACATTTGTGGCCATCGGAGAAATGTAAATTAAAACAACACAGAGGTACAATCTTATTTCAGAACAACTGGCCATCATCAAGTATTATAGTCAAGGTTTGCAAGAAATAGATTTAATACAGGACACACAATTTACAGGATTATTTTATAATATTCACCCAAAAAAGTCAAATGCAGGGGAGTGCAAGAGATCTGTCCACACACTAGAGACCCAAAGAATCCAGCCAAGGGTGTGGATACCATGGCAATGTCCCACACAAGTCTAGCTGAAGGCCTAGAGCCAAAAGCAATGTCCTCCCCAAGTCGAGCCAGAAGCCTAGACCCCACAGCAATGTCTCATGCAAGTCCAAACCAAGGATCTGAACTGGGAAGGCCCAAAAAACAGAGGTGGAAGCTAGAAAGCCTGCACTGGCAGGATAAAGATCTGTGCCCCTAGGCACACTGGAGCAAGAAAGCAACATTTAAGGCAAAGACCAGAGCTCCTCTGAGGAGAACAGCAGCCATCCCCAGCAACACCCAGAATACCCAAGTTCACATCAGGAAAACCAGCTGAGGCAAGCTTCTCCAAGAAAATCAACAGCATGCCATCTTCCCCTTCAATTCTCCTTTTGTGCTGTTGGCAACAGTCCTCAGGTGGGTCTTCCACACCAGAACCACACTGACGTGGTTCAGCTTGACATCCCAAGTTGAGGATCAGTTAATCCACCACATCAGCAAAGCAAATAATACAGTGCTGGTGAGGCTGAGAAAAATACACCCTTCTCCACTGTTGTTGGGAGGGTAAAACATAAGGTGTTTCTCTTTCTAGTCACATTAAATCTGTACTGTTTTCTGGGTTTTACTTCTTAGTTTAGCTATACTAGGGATTGACTCCTTATCATATAATGGTTTCTTTGTGTGTCTGATTATATTTGTCTCTGCAGTGGACATTGTCCCTAAAAAGAAACTCCTTGCAAGAAGAATTTAAGATATAAAGCCAAAATTCATCTTGCTAGAGAAAATTCATTATTTGTTTCTACAAAATTCTTAGGGACACCACCAATATAGGGACATAGTACAAAAAATGTAAACTTGGTTTAGAAATTGTGTCCAAAGATATCACGTTGTAAGGAATTCTTTACTTATTCATTATTGCATTGAGGACTTAATCCCCAGCAGTCTAATCTCACTGTGGAGAAGTTCTCCGTCTATAATTCCCATTTGAAAAGCTCTAGGATGTTGTTTCAGTTACATTTGTCTTTTGAGGTCATTAATTTACAGATGTTACTTTTTCTTAATATTCAAATACATTTGGAGCAAAAAAATAATTTTTGTGTTTATTTCTAGTGTTTCCTTAACTTTTTACTTTTTACTGTCCTATAGTCTTTCATATATTTTAGCTTTTGGAAAGTGATTTATCAATGATTATTGCTTATTGGCTTGGTTTTCAGGAATGTTTATTTATGAAAATTACTTAAATTACCTGTGTGCTATTTCTATAAACTGAAAATTAATATATATATATATATATGTCCATTGAAATGAAAAAAGAATTAAAATTGAAATATATGAAAGAGAGGAATGGAACTACTTTTAAGGGAGGAAAATGAACAAAATATAGAGAGAGGAGAGATCAATGACAAATATAAAACAATTATTTTGTTAATATTATCTATGTTTTATAATAAATATTCTCTGGAATTAAGTTTTAGTAAAACTATCATCTTCTTTTGAAAATCCGAATGTTAAATATTCTCCTACATTTACATGTTGAAGGCTGGTATTTATGTTAAATTAATTGTATAAGTTAGCTATTCATGATCAGTTAGAACCTGTACTTTGTATGGCAACAAAAAAATCTTTTTTATTTGTAATATCCTCAGGCTTAAATTGGGCAAAGTTTCAGGGCCAGTTGTTTCCTGAGGTCTAACAGCAACAACTAGTGGAACTTAGAAACAAACAAAAGGAAAATATCATGGGAAAGATGTACACAGCTAATTGAGTGCCCTTTTAAAAGAGCCTTCTTTTAGTTCATAAATATTTTGCAGGGTTCTATAAGTTATTGCTGAAGAGAAATATTATAGGAAATTGAGGTAACATTAAATTTATAAATACAAAATATATTTAAAAGAACATTTTCCTTTTACAACTCTATTTTCAGTCTTAGGGGCTAAAAAGACTAAGACTATGTAGTTTTTTTTCTGAGTGGAGGCTCAAATAGTACAAATAGAGGTGAGACATAATCTGTTTTATTAATTAGTCTTTTATAAAATAGAGTTTAAGAAAAGACAATACCAAGAAACAACCTCAACAAAATAGTATTAATGTCTCTGAAATCAAAGTTATGGGGCCCTAACTCTACATATCATAGCAGCACAATTTGCACCCAATGCCATATTTGCTGAAGCCATGTATTCCTCTGTCTACTCTGCAAGAGAGAAAAGCCTCATAGGCTCTATGGAAGAATTTCTAAAACAGAGCTAGAGGCAAATCTTTCATAGAAACCTAAAGCTTTCCCTTTCTTTGATCATGTTTCATTAATACTAAAGAATAAGCTCTTTGGCTTTACACCATCCTCCAAAAGTATTTTAGGCTTGGATTTCATATCATTGCTCTTACTAGAGGCGTAAGTGAGCAAGGTGGAAAAGTAAGAAGTTAATATTGGACAGAATTCTGTGGAATAAGGACACAAAATATGCAAGGTATTAAGTTTCCTTGGCACTACTGGGACACATGAACTGAAGTCAGTAATGTACAATGGCAAAGAATGCTGAATCTATGGCCAGACTATCATGGCTTGAATCCTGGTCTTGCATAACCTAGCTATTTAATTATGAGCAAACAGCTAACCTGTCCTCAGCTACTTCATCAGTATAATAAAACAATATCTAAAATACTTAATTCAATTTAGTTATTATTTTAGACTGATGGTTGGAACATAGGTGTCCAAGTTTTTGGCTTGCCTGGCCAGATTGAGTGAAAAGGAATTGTCTGGGACCAAATATAATGTATATAGTATAGTTAATGTATATAAGCAGCAAAACTTTCTTTTAAGTATTTGTAAGGGTCAAACAGCCTGCAGCTTCCAGGCTGGATACACCTGTAGTAGCATATTGTAAATACTCAGTAAATTTTAGATATATACAAAACAATTTTCATAAATAGAAAATAATTGACTTAACCTCATGATCTTTGGGTGCCATGCAAAGTAGTTTTCTTTGATTTATTTTTCTTTATGTAATGTCTATTCAAGTATAGTTCTATTAGAATTATGTAGTTGGGCTATATTGTACTTGAAGTGTTTAATGTTATTTTTGGCCCATGACTTTAGCATCTACTCCTTAAGTAATGTATGATGTCTTAATTATTTTGTCTTTATTTTTTTCTATCCCCAAATCTGTGATATACATGAATTTCTATAAAACATCTAGGTTATAATCAGCCTGCAATTAAATACAATGCAGTTTCCTGAACACATAGAAGAGTAATTAAAAATGATCTTCTCTGGATAGATTTTGTTTTTACTATCTTCAATAAGTGAGTCTATAATAATATAATCATATTTTCATATCTCATTAAATAGCTTCAGAGATTTCTCAGACATAGAATGATTATTCCATGTAAGAAAACATTGTTTTCCTTCTCATTCAGTCTCTTTAAAGGACATTCCTTAGTTTTCATTTAAGAAATAAACTAATTCTACTGGATCAAAATATACTTAAAAGTCCATGGAAAGTTTCACAGTGTATTTCTAGAAAGATGTTGAATGAATATATTTGCACATACAGAATTTTTACCTGAACTAATTCTCATAATCACAAATTCTCAAAGGTGTACAGGTACATTTCAATGATGCCTTAATTCTTTTTTCAGTTTTTAATTTTTATTCATATATGTTTGCAGCACATAATCATTGCATTCTATGTGAGGAGTGTTCTTTAAACCTCCTTCTATCCATGCCCTTTGCACTGTAACTTTATCTGTCATGACTTTCCCACATGGACTGCATGGTATTCCCTACCCATTGACATGTGATTCAGCCATGTGTCTTATTTGATTTGGTCAATGGTGTGCAACTAGATATGAAGGAAGCAGAGGTTTGGTATGGGTTGACACACTGAGGTTTGCACCACTGCCATCTCTACAAGTGTATGTGTGATAAGAGAGTTAACCACCAGAGCTGAGTCTTTCCAATCACCCCAAGTTGAGGCCAGCTTACTTCACTTAACAATCTGCTCCTTCCCAGACTTATAAATGGAAGGGGCCTAACCCTCAGATAAGAATGGAATGATGAATGTAACTGTATTATATACCTAAAATATACCAATAAACTTAATAGAAAAAAAATAATGGACTACTCTGGGGCTGGGTATTTAGCTCAGTAGTTCCACTGAATGCCTTGCAAGCGTAAGGTTCAGAGTTCTATCCTGGGTACCAAAAAAAAAAAAAAAATGAATGGATGACTGTTGCATGCAATTGTGATTTTATGACTTACTGTAGTCAATCCCCAACTGATACACTACAGAGAAATAATCACTAAACTTAATGTTTCCTGTAGGTGGGCTTGACATACTAAAATAATTTTGTAAAATGAATTCTCCAAATTCACCCAAGGAATACTCATAGGAGTTAAAACTTATTTAGACATAGAGAAAAAAATATCAAATGTTATAAAGATTTATTCTTGAAAAGATAATTTCATTGACTGTTTAGAATACTACAAATGTATTTAAAGCTCAAAAATAGTGTTTGGGAAGATGAGTATTAATAACAGCAGTTTTTAAAACTCATTCTCTTATACCATAATTAATATAATTTATCTACTTTGATATTAGACACAAAATTATCCTTAAATTAAAATTGTATATATAAAAAACAAGAAATTACTCTGATCAGCCATGCTGCAATATACATGTACAATTTTATTTCTCATGTCTAGATCAGGAATTACTTCAAGATATGCCTTCACCTAATGCTTTATCAAGGACACAAAGACATTTTTCCATACTGCATTAAACTTAAAACATGGCTTTTATTATTATTTATGCAAAGCATATCATGCATTTAGAACTGAAGGCTACCTATCAAGTATGATTTAGAAACTCAGCAATGCCTGAAACTGCTCCTAAGTATCTCTCATTGTCCTGTAGTAAACCTTGAAATTACTCTATTAGAGTATTCTTTGGGTGAAAGCACTCCTTCAATAAAATTTCTGTAAGAAGACACATCTTAACTTCATAGACTCTCTTTGCATATCAAGAAGTATTGCTTTGTCTCCTTGCATCATAAATAAAATAATGGGCCCCTAATGATATCCATATCCAAATCCCCAGAACCTGTAACCATGCTGTTACATGCCAAGGGAGAAGTAAAGTAGCAAATGGAATTAGGGCTACTAAACGAAAGGTCTTTAAATATGGCAACAAAGGTGAAAAGGATCAAAGGATTGTGATGTGATAAATAGCCAGTTATTGATGGCTTTGAGGATAGAAAAGGGACGTAAGCCAAAGAACTCAGGTGGCATCTAGCAGATGGAAAAAGCAAGAATACAAGTTCTTCCCTAGAACCTCCAGGAAAAAATGTAGCTCTGTGGATACACAGATCCTCATTTAGTAAGTCCTGTTTTTATATTATGACCTTCAAAATAGCAAGATAATACATTTGTATTGTTTTAAGTAACTAAAGTTTTAGTAAATTGTTACAGCAGTGGGAGGAAACATACACCTGAAAAAGGTGAAAAACCCTGAGGAGGTAGTTTAAAGGCTAAGTAATGCTGAAGTTGCATGTAGAAGTTGATTAAATCAATAGACATCAAAGAAAATCTCCAAGCTGGATCTGTCTTCAGGCAAAGTCAGAGTGGGTTTTAGGATGGGTCTAGGTAACTATTTCATGTGATTCTCGCAAGATGAACAATGAGAGAAAGAAGGGCTGTTCTGAAAGGATAAGTAGTACTGAATGCATTGAAAAGACAGGTGAATAAAATTATACCTATAAGATAGTAATGTCAGAGATAAAACTGTAATACTCATACACTTATTACATAGAAATATGGACATGCACACCCATATCAACTGGGTTTCTGTTGTTGTTGTTGTTTGGTTTATTTGGCCCAGGTTGTTACTCTGTAATGCAAGCTGGTATTAAACACACTATGTAGTCCAGGCTGGCCTTGAACTTAGAGCAATTCCCCTGGCTCAGCTTCCTGAGTACTGAGATTACAGGTGTGCACCACCATGCCCCAGCTTAACTGGGTTTTAAATGTATTAATTATTCCAGCTTTGCTTTAAAAATCTAGAGTGTCAACAATATACTTTTATAATCTAAGAAGGCAAGTAGTTTATATACAGCTTGTATTACCTATTCCAATAAGAAAACTCAAATATTACATAACTCTGAAAGATATGCATTATAGAGGAAAGGGCTTTTAGGCTGCCTTCAGTCCCGCCATTCCTGGCCCAGAGGAAAGTGCTTTGGGGATGCCTTCTGTCCCACCACTCCTGCCCTGGAGGAAGGGGCTTCCCAGCCACCATCCGTCCTGCCACCCCAAGCCCAGAGGAAAGGGCTTTTAGGCCTCCTTCCATCCCACTATTCCTGGCCCAGAGGAAAGCATTTTTGGGCTGCTTTCTGTCCCACTGCTCCTGATCCAGAGGAAGGGGCTTCCTGGCCAACATCCCTCCCACAGCTCCCAGCCCAGAGAAAGGGACTTCTGGGCCACTATTCCTACTGCCGCTCCCGACAACTGTCCCACCTCTCCCAGTTCAGAGGAGGTGAGCCGTGCAGGTGCAACCCCCCCCAAGTCGAAATGAGAAAACACGTAAATAAGTCTCAAAACCAGATTTCCAGATCACCTACAGCAACTGGAAAGGAAAATAAGATGGAACACTCTGATACACAACCACCTGGACCCACTGAAGTGGAAAAAAAAAGGATCTGGAAAAAATGAAATCAGAAATAATTTCTCAGATAACAGGAGAAATTGTGCTCCTAGAGCAAGACATGATTAAAAAGTCTAGAGAGGAGCTGAGGAACATGATGGAATCCCAACATAGGAAACAAAGGAATCCATAAAAAAGATGCAACTAGATTTCCAGGAGAAGAAAAACTCCATTGAAAGTCTACACAGCAGAATGAGCCAATGTGAGGATAGAATTTCAGATATAGAAGATAAGATTTCAATTAATGACCAGGAAAAGAAAAATTGCTTCAAAATTATAAGGAAACATGAGAAATCAATCCAGCAGCTGCAAGATGATGCAAAGAAGAATAACATAAGACTGATGGGAGTCAATGAAGAAACAGGAGAGAGTGCAGATGACATTAAAAAAAACTCTTCACAGAAGTGATGGCAGAAAAATTCCCAAGGAGGGGAAAAGAACTTGACATACAGATAAGTGAGGCACATAGGACTTCAGCCAGCCTCAACCAA
>NW_004624769.1:2606915-2634005 GCF_000247695.1 Heterocephalus glaber
TATTTTGCTTAGATTCTTTTATTGGTACATTTTAGATATACAATACATTTACATTTATCATTGGGTGCTTGTACCTGTACATGATTTACCTTGGTTCTTATTTTTTCCCCATTATCTTTTCACCCTTCACCCCTCCACCCTTCCCTATTTACATAGAGTTAATTTCCATTTTTTTTTCTCATAATGTTTCCTTTCCATTCTTTCCTTTCCCCATCTCCTCCCATCACCCCTACCCCTTTGGACCCTTTCCTACTTCAAGGTATCAATTATTAATTAATCTTTTTAATCCTTATTTACACTTTCAGTTTCTCACAATAGAGAAAATATTCAGTATTTACAAGTGTGTCCTATTTATTTCACTTAAGAGTATGGCCTCAATATGGATCCATTTAGCTATAAATCTCTCTAGTTTCTCATTCTTTGTGGCTGAGTAGTACTCCATTTTATAAAAAAACCACATCTTCTTTATCCAGTATCCAGTTGATGGGCACTTGGGCTGTTTCCAAGCTTTAGCTATTATAAATTGTGCTGCTATAAACATGGGTACACATATATCTCTGTGGTATGATTCTTTTAATTCTTTTGGGAAAATACCCAGCAGGGGAATAGTTGGGTCAAATGAGACTTCCAGCCCTAGTTCTTTGAGGTAGCTCCATACTGATTACATAGTGGTTCCACAAGTCTGAACTCCCACCAGCAATGGAGAAGGGTTCCTTTCTCTCCACACTCCTGCTAGGATTTGTTATTGGTTGATTTCTTGATAGCAGCCAATCTTTCTGGGGTGAGGTGGAATCTGTGTTGTTTTCATCAGCATCTTTCAAATGATCAGTGATGTTGAACATTTTTTCATATGTTTATTTGCTGATATTAATTCTTTGTCTCAAAAATGTCTGTTCATTTCATATGCCCATTTTTGAATTTGGTCTTTGAATTTGGGAGGTCTGATTTTTTTCAGTTCTTTATATATTTTACATAGTAGCCCTTTGTCCGAGGTACAGCTGCTAAAACTTTTTTCCCACATTGTAGGTTGTCTCTTAGCTCTGTTGGTGGTTTCTCTTGTAGTGCAGAATATTTTTAATATGATGAAATCCCAGTTGTTGATTCTTTCTTCTAGTTCCTGTGCTATTGAGGTTTTGTTCATAAAATCTTTTCCTATGCCAATATCTTCAAGAGTTCTCCCTAACTTATCTTCCAGTAAGTTTAGTGTTTCTGTCTTTATATTTAGATCTTCAATCCACTTCAATCTTAGTTTAGTGCATGGTGATAGATATGGGTCTACTTTAATCTCTGGTATGTTGAAATCCAGTTTTTCCAAAACCATTTATTAAATAGGCTATCTTTCCTCCAATGAGGGTGGTTGGCTCCTTTCTCAAGGATGAGGTGGCTGAGTATGTCTGGAGTTGTTTCTGCATATTCTAATCTATTCCACTGATTCTCAGTCTGTTTCCTTGCCAATACCATGCTGTTTTTATCACTGTAGCTTTGTAGTATAGCTTCAAGTTGGGTATTGTGATACCCTTAGCCATGTCTCTGTTGCCTAGAATTGCTTGTGCTATTCTAGGTCTCTTCTGGTTCCAAATGAATTTTTGGATTGTTTTCTCTAGTTCTGTGAAGTATACTGTTGGAATTTCAATTGGCATTGCACTAAATCTATGTAGTACTTTTGGGAGTATGGCCATTTTCACTATGTTGCTTCTGCTGTTGTTGTCCAGGAACAAGGGATGTCTTTCCATTTTCTTATATTCTCCTAGATCTCCTTTTTCAGGGTGCTGTAGTTTTCAGTGTAGAGGCATTTTGCTTCCTTTGTTAGACTGATTCCTAGATATTTATTTTTTTTGGATGCTATTGTAAAAGGAATTGTTTCCCAAATTTCTCTCTCAGTGAGTCTGCTATTTATGTATAAGAAGGCTATTGTTTTTGAGTGTTGATCTTATATCCAGTTACTCTACTGAATCTGTCAATTAAGTCTAGAAGTCTTTTGGTAGAGTTTTTTGGGTCTTTTATGTAAAGTATCATATCATGAGCAAATAATAACAGTTTAACTTCTTCCCTTCCTATCTTTATTCCTTTTATTTCTTTTTCTAATTGCTGTGGATAATGTTTCCAGAAATATATTGAACAGGAGTGGTTAGAGTGGGCATCCTTGTCTTGTTCCTGATTTAGCATAAAAGTTTTCAGTTTTTGACCATTTAGTATGATTTTGGCTGTTGGTTTTTTATAGATAGCCTTAATCAGGTTGAGATAAAGACCTTCTATTCCAATTTTCTGTAGCATTTTCATCATGAATGGGTGTTGGATTTTGTCAAATGCTTTTTCTGCATCTATTGAGATGATCATGTGGTTTTTGTCCTTGACTCTGTTAATATTGTGCATTACATTTATTGATTTATGAATATTGAAACATCCTTGCATCCCTGGCATAAAACCGACTTGGTCAGGGTGTATGGACTTCTTCATGACTCTCTGTATGCAGTTGGCCAGTATCTTGTTGAGGATTTTTGCATCTATGTTCATTAGGGAGGTTAGTCTGTAGTTCACTTTTTGGGTTGAGTCTTTCTCTGGTCTTGGAATCAAAGTAACACTTACTTACAGGAATGAGTTTGGAAGCCTTGCTTCCCTTTCAATTTTCTTGATGAGTTTAAAGAGTAATGGTGATAGTTCTTCTTTAAATGTCTTGTAGAATTCAGCAGTGAACCCATCATGATCTGGGCCTTTCTTTGTTGGTAAATATTTTCTTCATTTTCAATTTCACTCATTGTAATTAGTGTGTTTAGAATTTCTATATCTTCATTTAAATTTGGCAAATCATATGTATCTAGGAATCTGTCAACTTCTTCGTTTTTTCATTTTATTAGAGTACAGGTTCTTGAAGTAGGTATTGATGATCCTCTGGATTTCTGCTGGTCTGTTGTGACTTCCTCTTTTTCATATTTGCATGGATTTGAGACTTTTCTTTCTTTTTTTGATAAGGTTGGCTAAAGCTTTATCAATTTTATTTATTCTTTCAAAAAACCAAGTCTTTGATTCATTGATTTTTTGTATCATTCTCTTAGTCTCCATTGCATTGATTTCTGCTCTGATCTTTACAATTTCCTCTCTTGCACATCCTTTGGGTTTGTTATTCTCTTCTTTTTCTAGGAGTTTAATGTTCTGCATTAGGATATTTATCTGCATTCTCTCTGTTTTCCTAATATGGGCATTCACTGTCATGAATTTCCCTCATAAAACTGCTTTCATTGTGTCCCATAGATTCTTATATGTTGTACTGGCATTATCATTTACTTGTAGAAACTCTCTAATTTCTTCTTTAATTTCCTCTGTGACCCATTGGTTGTTCAGAAGGGTGTTATTAAATTTCCATGTGTTTATGGGAGTTTTGCAGTTTCTCATGTTATTGATGTCCAATTTTATTGCACTATGATCTGATAAAACAAAGGGGGTAATTTCCATTATTTTACATTGACCTAAACATGTCCTATGAGCTAGGATGTGGTCTATTTTGGAGAGTAATCTGTGTGTAACCCAAAAGAATGTGTATTATGATTTTGTGGGTTGGAACACTGTAAATATCTATTAAGTCCATTTGTTCAATAGCTTGGTTCAGTTCTTGCATTTTATTAATTTTTTGTCTAGATGATCTGTTTATTTGTGATAGTGGGGTATTGAGATCCCCCACTACAATTGTATTATTGCTTATTTGATTTTTCATGTCCATTAGTATTTGTTTTGTATAGTTGGGGGCATTTGTATTTGGTGCATATATATTTAGTATTGTCATCTCTTCCTCTTTGATTGTTCCCTTCATAAGGGTGTAGTGACCATCTTTGTCTCTCTTAATTCGTTTTGGTTTGAAATCTACTTTGTCTGCAAATAAGATTGCTACCCCTATTTTTTTCTGGGCTCCTGTTGCACAGAGAGCCATTTTCCATCCTTTTACTTTCAGTCTATTAATTTCTTTTTGAGTTAGGTGTGTTTCTTGTATAGAGAGTATTGCTGGATTTTGCTTCTTAATCCATTCTGTCAGTCTACTTCTTTTGATTGGTGAATTGAGGCCATTAACATTGATAGTTATAATTGAGACATATTGACTCATCCTTGTCATGATGGTTTACTGTTGTTGGCTCTTATTTCCTTTCCCCCCTTTCCCTTTAGTTTCTTACCTTACCTGGTGGTTTTACTCTGTTGAGCCACATGGAGTTGTGACCTTCATTGCCTTTTTCTAGGATATTGCTTAGAATTGTTTGGAGTGCTGGTTTGGTGTTCATGAAATTTCTCAGGTATTCTTTGTCATGGAAGTATCTAATTTCCCCATTGATTTTGAAAGAGAATTTTGCAGGATGCAACAGTCTAGGTTGGAAGTTATTTTCTTTTAGGGCTTGAAATACTTGACTCCAGGGTCTCCTTGAGTTCAGGGTTTGTATTGAGAAGTCTGCCATGATTCTGATGAGCTTGCCTTTATAGGTGATTATTTTCTTTTCTCTAACTGCCTGTAGGGTTTTGTTGTTCTGTTGGGTTTTGGGGATCTTGACTATTATATGTCTAGGTGTAGGGTTTTTTTTTTATCATGGCTAGGTGGAGTTCTATATGGCTCACTTATTTGTATGTCCAATTCTCTCTCTCTGTCTGGGGAGTTTTCTACTATTACTTCTGTGAACAGTTTTTTATGTCAGTTGTAATTTCTCCTGTTTTTTCATGGACTCCTATCAGTCTTATATTATTCTTCTTTGCATCAGCTAGAATCTACTGGATTGATTTCTCATGGTCCCCTACTATTTTTAAGAAATCTCTCTTTTCCTGGTCCTTCACTGCAATCCTGTCTTCTATATCTGATATTCTATCTTCAGATTCCCTTAATCTGCTCTTCATGCTCCTGAATATCTGTTTTTATCTGTTTCATGGATTCCATTTCTTTCTTATGTTGGGCAATCATGGTTTCCATTTCTTTCTTATGCTGGCCATTCATGCCTTCCAGCATGTTTCTGAGCTCATCTATATTTTTATCAGTTTCTGTTCCAGAGCCTCTAATCACCTCTTTCACTCTGCTCACCATCTCTGTAGTTATCTGGGAGATTATTTCTGCTTTAAATTTTTCTAGAGCCTCATTTATCTGTTTTGTTACTACCTGTGACGTCAGTTGAGGGTGTCTAGGTGGTTGATTATCATGTTTTATCATGTTTTTCCGCCTCATTTTCCCTAGAATTTGCCTTTTGAGTGTGGAAGTCTGAGTTTGTGATTTGCTTAAATGTTTTCTCATTTTTGTTTTTGGTACTGTCCTTGGTTTAGTTCCTAGGTTGATATTTTGAAGTTGCTTATTGTAAGTATCTTTGTTGATGTTTTTAAAACCCTTATGGAATGATTGCTTCTCAGAGGTGTCTTCCAGATATAGTTGGTCCTTAGGTTTTGAGTCTCTAATGGCTCTGAAGCTATCTCATTTTCATTATACCAGGAATGAAAACTGATTAGATCAATCACAACACCTTAGCCCAAGTGATACAATCAGCAACACCATAGCATCAAATACATCTTAGAGAATGACAAGTTGTTGTGGTTAATAATCTATCACCTTTAAAAATGAAGGGCCTCCTTCAGGGCATGTCTCTCCTGTCACAATAGACAATGTGGGCAGCAGTTTGCAGTTATAAGTCAACGAGTCTCAGTAAGCTAGTTCCAGACCCATGAGATTCAGGAAGATTTCTAGCTGCAACTTCCAAGTTGAGCTCTCTGTCCTCCTGCAGGGTTGCACTCTTCAAGGTTCTATTGCAGGTTTCAGCTGCCTTTCCCCTTAAGAAAGTTCAGGTTCCAATGGGAGCTGATGATCCCTCCAACTTACCAAGCACAGTGGCCTGGTGTGCCTTTATTGCAGAGATTCTCTTCACTTTTCCAGTGGGCTTGTTTTCATTCAGGAGCCTGAGACTCTCTCTCTGTTGTTCTCTTCTGCAGCTCAGGACAATGGCTTTTATGTCCCCCTGTGCCTCTGCAATGTGGAACTAAGTAGCTGCACAGCCAGAAAGCCGGGGGGGGGTGTCTGTTGTTGGAGGTGCCCGCGGGGCCAAGCTGGTGGCTGGTGGGCATGCCCAGGGGGGTCCTTCTCACCCTGTCTTGGTCACAAGCTGGTGGAGCAAGCTGGAGGAAGCAGGTCCCAGTCAGCCTGTACCCACTCAGCCCCACTCCTATTATTTATTTATTATTACCATGATTCTCTCCCAATGAGAGTTGTGCAGTGAAGAATGCATTTACTAAAAATTTGCTTTTTACTAAAAATGAGGAAGAGAGAAATAATGAAATATATTCATGGTGGGTAAGTAGTGTGTTCTATCTAGATGGTTCCCCCAAAGCCTCATATGGTCATAGGTAAGGCTTTTCTGAGCTGGTTGGATCTAGGGTGTGGATGCTGGGATTAATGATGTATAATAGTTAGCCCACTGATTAGTTAACCATAGTTCTGGATGTGGATACTCAGTAGGCCTGCCTTGGGTGTGGGTGGCACCACCCAAAAGGCAGGTAGCCTAGAAGAGACAAAAGGGGAAAGCTGCTGCTGCTTTATTGCTTCACTGTTGCTTCTGCTTTTCATTGCTTACTGCTTTGCTGTCTCCTGCCTGCTTGTTATGAAATGTTTCTCCTCTGCAATGCCCCTTTGTCATACCATCCTAGACTTGGAGCTAGACTATGGATTAAAACCTCTACAACCTATAAGCTAAATATATCTTCTTTAAGTGTAGAATATTTTGTCTCAGCAATGAGAAAAGGAACTAAGATAGTTGTTTATAAACTCACAAATATGATAAAATTTGTCACTATGAGCCATACCTTTCTTCCTGCTGAGTATGAAACCTATTTAGATATCATTTACATTGTATTAGGTTTTGGAAGTAATCCAGAGATAAATTAAAGCCTACATGAGTATGTGCACAACATATGTAAATACTATACTATTTTATATCAGGGACTTGAGTAGAGACAAATTTTTTTTCTCTCTTGGGGCTGCTGATGTCATACAAACTAAGTTAGCTTTTGGAAGTAAAAGACTGGCTCAAAATAAGCCTTGTTTAAAATTCCCTACATGTCTCTATATTTTTTATACAATTTGATAAACATTGCATCTTCAAAATTATCAGGAATAATTGGTCCCTTTAAGGATTTCTTTTTTCTTCTTTCAAAGACATTTTCCTTTGGGTCATACCAGGGTCCTTACAATATTAACACTGCAGAATTCCCCTTCATCCAGTTTCAGAAAATGAGATTATTTGTGTCCAAAAAGTAATCTCTTTGGATTTTGTATAATATCTTGATTTACTAAATCAAAAGGTTAGTCACTGTTTGCCTGATAACTGTTGGAAAGTTGTAGCCCCTAGACACTATAATTCTCTGTCAAGCCCATGTATGTGTCTATATTTCAGAGCCAGCAACAGATCAAATCTCTTTATACATTGAGTCCTTTAACTTTACCTTTAGAAGAATCCTCCTTCTCCCTGATTTTTCTCATTTTAAATTTAGTAGCACCTGGGATTAGATTGATTCCACTAAATAAATTGTTCAGTATAACCTTCCTATGAAAGTCTATAACTTTATATTTGCAAAGTAACTTATGTCATGTATTCCATGCATGCGTTATGGAGACTAAGCTGTGGATATTAGGAAGTTGTTCTTCCTGTCACAACCACTGAAGGGAAAATTATTTTGAGTCAAAAATTTCCATGTAAATTTACAGAAAAACAAACGTGTGGGCATGTGAATCAGGGTCACATGACATAAGCAAAGGGTATTGGAAATATTTAATTACATTTCTTTAAGAAGAAGCATGAAAATCAGTATTTGAAAAATTTTCCAAATTAAGAAAGAGATCCAGCCATTGTTCTCAAACAAGGGAAAGAAAAGAAAAATCACATGCAACCGCAGTACAAGAAGATTGAAGACAAATAGAATATTGTAAAAGGAAGCAGAAGAATAAAAGTTTTAGCAGAAGCAAAAAGGGTTAACAATGGCAATCCATTATTGATTTCTCAGCTTTAAATAATTGGAGTCCTATAGAACAACTGCTGAAAAATTTGAAATTTAGCAAATATCTTCAAAAATGAAAGTAAAATAACATTTTTCCAACAAAAATATATAGGAGTAAAGTCTATACTGCATACCTTTATAATGCATATGAGGTGTATGTACAACATGGTCTTTTTATATTAGGCCAAATCCATGTATTAATAAAGAGGGAAGGACATTTTTAAAAAGATAATGGGATACTTAAATATAATAAAAAACAATTATGAAATAGAAGATCAACAGTGACTAAAGTTACTTAATAGGATCAGTTCACTAAATTCAGGATGAGATTAAATAATGAAAGCAATACCAAAAAAGAGCAAAACAAAACAGAAATAGACACAAAAACCAAACTCCAGCCATAGAGTGCATAAATCATCACAACTGTTATAGATATTTAACCCTTGGGAGATGGCAGTCCAAAAACTTACAATGGAGAGTATATACATCTCAGAAATACAATCATTATTTGCATGTACTAAATGCAAAAAAGAACTTTAAAATATTGCAAATTTGCATTTATTATACTTACATATAAAATATGATTTTTATTTATTTTCAAAACAATCTAGAAATTTATTAAACAAAGAAGTGTAACAATATTAATACCCTCACAAATCATATATTATCACTAAACAGATGACTTAAATATTATGGCTTAACATTAGTCAGATATAAATGCAGTTGCTTAAGACCTTGAATCTATGAATCTGATATGAGTAACGGTGTTTAACAAAGAGTTTGTTTGAAACATTCCTATTGGCTTTGATCTCTGAGAGTTAAAATATAAAAAAATTATAATTATTGTGTAATAAATTATTTTAGACCAGTAAACTAGAAAGTCAGAGACAGTGCTCAAAGGCCTAGTAAGACACTCATTTTAAACTTTCATAGGCAAAAAAGAAAAACTGAACATTTAAAATTTGTTGAAAGTATTAAATTTCATAATTACTAAACCTTCCCTCCAAGATAATTGCAGTAGGATGTGGCCTCACCACTAAATCTTATCACAAAATAATGAAAGGACATACTGCTTATTTTATAATTATTTCTTCAGAATAGAAAAAGTAGAAAAACATTTTGTGGCAACAAAACTTTGATAAAAAAGTCTTAACAGATATGCAGAAAAAGTGAAACTGAGGCAAGTCTCACGATGTACATAGGTTCCAAAATCCTAAAGAAGCTATTTTCTAATTTTAGGGAGATAGAAGTTTATCTAGGCCCTGTGAATGTACCTCAGTGGTAATATGAGTCCCTGGGTAGATTCCCAGCACTGGGGAAGAAATAGTTTATGAAAATTAGCTACCTTTTAAAACATGTTACAAATATAAAACTCAACAAAAAATACATTTTATAATTTGGAGAAATAAATATGAACATATAAAGTATAAAATCCTTACTTTTGATTTTTCTCTTTTTATTTGATTGGTACATTTTAGATATACATAATGACCACATCTAATATAGGATATTTGTACCTGTATATGATATAGTTTTGCCTCTTCTTTTTCCAATTCAATTCTCCTCCCTTCAATCTCTCTTCCCCTCTTTATTTACAAAAGCTTTGTTTCTATTTTTTCTTTCCATTCTTTTTTCTTACCCTTTCTTTCTCTCTCTCCTCTCCCTTTTCACTGATGTACTTTCAGTTTCTCACGTTACAGAAATTGTGCAATATTTGAACATATCTGTCCAATTTATTTCACTGAAGAGAATGCATACATTTATTTGGAAATCTCCCAAGTTTATCCTTCCTTATGGCAGAGCGCTGTGCCATACTACATTGAAAAAAAAAATCTTTATACATGCATTGGTTGATGGCATTTGGGTGTTTCCAAGATTTAGCTATTATAAACTGTGCTGCTATAAACACGGGTGTGCATGTATCACCATGGTTTGATGCTTGTAATTCTTTCAGAAATATACCAAGAAAAGGAAGAGCTGGGTCAAATGGAACCTCTAGTTTGAGGGGTTTTTTTGAGAAATCTACACTCTGATTTCTACAGCAGTTGCACTAGTCCACACTCCCTCCAACAATGGGGAAGAGTTCCTTGTCCTCTCCAGCCCTACCAGCACTTATTATTAGCTTATTTCTTGATAAGAGTCATTCTTTCAAGAGTGAGATGGAATCTCAGCATTTTTTTTTGTTTGGATCTCTTGAATGACCAGTGATGTTGAATATTTTTTCATATATTTATTTGGCATTTCTACTTTGTCATTTCAGAAGTGTCTATTCATTTCAGGTGCCTATTTTTGCATGTTCTAATGTGTTCCATTGATCCTTGGGTCTTTTTTTTTTTTTTTTTGGCAGTATCATGCTTTTATTTCACAGTAGCTTTGTGGTATAATTTCAAGCCGGGGATTTTGATGCCTCTGGTCTTAACTTTGTTGCCTAGAGTTACTTTTGCTTTTTTAGATGTCTTCTGGTTCCAAATGAATTTTAGGATTGGTTTCTCTAATTCTGTGAGATATGCTGTTGGAATTTTGATCTGGATTGCATTAAATCTGTATGACAATTTTGTATGGTCCTTTTCACTATACTGGTTTTTCCTACCCAAGAACGAGGGATATCTGTCCATTTTCTGCTATCTTCCTCAATCTCATTTTTCAGAGTACAAAGTACTGTTATTTTCAATGTAAATGTCTTACTTTCTTTCTTAGATTGTTTCCTAGGTAATTTTTTAATGCTATTGTGAAAGGTGTTGCTTATCTAATTTTTCTCTGAGTGAGTCTCTTATTTGTGCACAGAAATGCTATTGATTTTTTTGAGTGTTGACTTTGTATACAGATACACTACTGAGTTTGTTTATTAAGTTTTGAAGTTTTCTGGTGGAGTTTTTGGAGTGTTCTCTGTGAAGTATCATGTCATCTGAAAATAATGATAACTTCTTCCTTTCCTAACCTTATTCCTTTTAATTCTTTCACTTGTCTAATTGCTCTGGTTAATGTTTCCATAACTATATTGAATAAGAATGGTGACAATGGATATCATGGTCTTGTTCTTGATTTTAGAGTGAAAACTTTCATTTTTTTGCCCAGTTAGTATGTTGATTATTGATTTGTCATAGATGGCTTTTATCAGAATGAAATAAAGACCATCTATTCCAATTTTCTGTAGGGTTTTTATCATGAACGGGTGTTGGACTTTGTCAAATACTTTTTCTGCATTTATTGAGATGATCATATGCTTTTTGTCCTTGGCTCTGTTGATATATTGTATTATATTTATTGATTTTCATATGTTGAACCATCCCGGCATCTCTGGGATGAATACTTCTTGGTCATAGTGTGTAATTTTCTTGATGATTTGATGCATTCTCTTTCCCAGTATCTTATTGAGGATTTTTGCATCTATGTTCATTAGGGAGATTGGCCTGTAGTTTTCTTTATTGGTTTAATCCTTCTCTTGTTTTAGTAATTTTTGCTTTCAGGAATGAATTTGGGAGTACTGCTTCCATTTCAATTTCATTAAAGAGTTTGAGAAGTATTGACATAAGTTCTCTAAATTTATTGTAGAATTTACAGAGAATCCATGAGGGGCTGGCCTTTTCTTTGTTGATAGGTCTTTAATTACATCTTCAAGTTTATTGAGTGATATTGTTTTATTTAGAATTTTTATATCTTCTTCATTCAGCTTTGATAATTCATATGTATCTAGAAATCTGTCCATTTCTTCTGTGTTTTCCATTTTATTAGAATACAGTTTTTTGAAGTGGGTATTAATGAGCTTCTGGATTTCTGCAGAATCTCTTGTGATTTCACCCTTTTCCTTGCTAAATGTGTGGATTTGAGCCTTTTCTTTCCTTTGTCTGATAAGGTTGGCTTAGGATTTCTTTATTTTATTTAATCTTTCAAAGAACTAATTCTTCAATTCATTGATTCTTTGTATTGTTTTCTTAGTCTCTATTGCACTAATTTCTGCTTTTATCTTTATAATTTCCTCCCTCATATGAGCTTGGGGTTGACTTGCTCTTCTTTTTCTAAAAGCTTGAGGTTCAACATTAGGTTGTTTGAGCTTGCTCTCTTTTCCTGATATGGGAGAATTCCCACTATATATTTCCCTCATAGGACTCCATTCATTGTGTCCCTTAAGTTCCAATATGTTGTATTTGTATTGTTTTTTAATTGTATAAACTGTCTAATATTTTCTTTCATTTCATATGTGACCCATTGGTTGTTTAGAAGGGTGTTATTTAATTTCTGTATGTTTGTAAAGTTTTTTTTTTTTTTGGTACTGGAGATCAAACTCGGGTCCTTGCATTTGCAAGGCAGGTGGCGGAACCACTGAGCTAAATCCCCGGCCCACGTTTATGAAGTTCTTGTGGGTTTTCTTGTCATTGATTTCCAATTTCAATGCACTATGGTCTGATAATATGCATGAGATAATTTGTTTCTTTGCATTCACTTAATCATGTTCTACAAGCTAGTAGATGGTCTATTTTGGAGAATGACCAGTGTGCAGCTGAGAAGAATATGTATTCTAGTAAGTACTGTGGCATAGAATATTCTATAGACACCTACTAAGTCCATTTGTTCAAAAGTTTGGTTCATTTATGATATTCCATTGTAGATTTTTTGTATATTTGATCTGTCTATTGTGACAGTGGAATATTGAGGTCAACCATTATAACTGTATTAGTTCTTACTGGTTTTTCATGTCCATTAACAATTACTTTATATACTTCGGTGCACAAGTACTTGGTGCATATGTTTTTAGGATTATTATCTCTTCCTCTCAGATTATTCCTTTTCAAGGATGTAGTGACTATTTTTCAGTGTTGGGTCGAAATTCAATTTGTATGCAAATAGAATATCGAGCTCTGATTTTTTGCAGGTTCCTGTCACATGAAGAATTGTTTTCCATCCTTTGAATTTCAATCTGTGCATTTCTTTTTAATTAGATGTGTTTCTTGTATGCAGCATAAAATTGGATCTTACTTCTATTCTTTTTAAAATTAAGTTTATTGGTAAACAATACATTTTAGATATACAATATAATTACATTCATCATTGGAAATTTGTACCTTTACATGTGAAATAGTATCTTGCTTCTTGATCCATTTTGCCATTCTTTTTCTTTTGATGAATTAAGAGCATTAACATTGATGGTCAAAATGGATATGTATTGACTCTTCCTTGTCATGTTATTTTCCTGTTGTTGGTTTCCTTTTTTCTCCTCTGTTTAATTGCTAGCCTTGCAGGTTGGATTCATTCTTTTGGGGTTCGTGGAGTTGTAATCATTGTTATCTCTTTCTAAAATGCCCTTCAAAACATTTTGGAGTGCTGCTTTTGTGTTTTTGAAGGTGTTCTTTGACCTGGAAGTATCTTATTTCTTCATCAATTTTAAAATGTAGTTTTGCAGGGTGTGTAAGTCTCAGTTGGAGGTTTTTTTCTTTTAAGTGTTGAAATATTTAACCTCAAGGTCTCCTTAACTTGAAGGTTTGTGTTTAGAAGTCTGCTGTGATTCTGATGGGTTTTTCTTCCTGTATAGATGGGTTTGTTTTTCTTTTCTAACAGCTTTTAATATTCTGTTCTTGTGTTGAATTTCTGGAATCTTGAGTATTATATGCCTTGGCATAGTTTTTTTTTATCATGGCTAGTTGGAGTTCTATATGCTTCATTTATCTGTATGTCAAATTCTTTTCCCCTGATTGGGAAGTTTTCTGCCATTACTTCTGTTATCAAGTTTTTTTATGTCCTTTGAGCTATTTTTATTTTAGGGAAGTGGAAAAGGATTGTTTAAACCAGACACAAAGGTTAACAACAACAAAAAAGGAATAAGAAGAAAACAAATTAAATACACAAGTTAGTGCCACCATATACCAGCCTGAATTGGTACAAAAGAAAACATATGATGTATTAGAGATTCACCTACAAACCACTGGGTATGTAACTTACTATGGATGAGTTGGTAAACAACTTGCAAATTTACATTTTCTGTATTTATTGACATTTGTATACCATGACACAGAAAAGCCACACCTAAGTATATGCCCAACAAAAATGGCACAACATGAATGCTCCTTTAAGTGTAATATTGAGCCAAAATTAGTTATAAAATTTCCATATTGTTTACTCTCTTTTTGTTTCAAAACATGTGTTTAAGACAATGAAATATAAAAATCTGTAAGAAAGTCATTTGCATAAAATTCAGAATAAAAGTGTTCTTTAGAGAAGGGAAGTAGAATGAGTAGTGGTTGCACAGGGACTAAGTATGGCTTGTAGTGTACAACTGACTGCATTTTCTTTGCATTGGTAGCAATTCCACTGTATTGTATTTGAAAAATGTTAATGTTTTAGTTCTTATTGTTGTATATGCTATTTCTCACGATCTAAAGGAATGTAAAATAGGAATTCAGTCATTTCTAGTAGTAAAAAAAATGAATTCAAGTGATGTTTTGTGTTATAATTGTATATCATATGTCAATAGAAGGTTGGAACTCAAAATCTATTGCCCTTATCATTTTGAAAGTTATGAAAGTTATATATTATGATGAAAGCTTTACAGTGACTACTGTTTCTTCATCATTGAAACCACTGTAAATAAAAAATCAAAAAAGATAATTATTTGATTGGTTCATTTCAAGATTATTTAAATAATGTTGATTTGTATCTGTTCTAGGTGAAAGGAATTTCTTCCTAGAATAGAATTTTATAGTCCTGATCTCTTATTAAACAATTTCTATTTACCATTTGTTTAGGCTTCCTTTTTCTCCATTATTACACAACCAAATATGAAATGCCATATTTTTATTCCATGGATGTGACCAGGTCCTTTTAGTTATGACTTATATATCTTACAGTATTATTATATACATTCAATAACTCCTGTCAGTATTTCTTTCAGTTCTTCATTTTGAAAAATTTTTGCTGCGTGAATGAGTCATTGTGAACACTGACTTATCTTTTTTGTGGGGGGAGGATGGACCAGGAATCAAACTTGGAACCTTGCACTTGTGAGACATGTGGCTGAACCACTTAGCTAAATCCCTGGCCCAACATTGATTTCTCTTTTCCTGAAATGATTTTTTCTTCTCATGTTTCCTTTTGCCTTATAATACCTGTTCCTTTCCAGTTACAATGAAAACAATTTTTACATGAACTATATTTGGCACTTAAACTGTATCAGTAGAAAAGAGAACAATGGTGCACGAGAGCTAAGACCTAGTTAGGAGACTCAGAATAGACTCACTGTGTAGCTATGAAGAGATGAGTGGATATTACATATGACTGTCTAAGGTAATCACATGAGAGGCTAGTGATGCCTCTTCCCTTAGGGAAAATCATTCTCTAAAGGAAACCATAACAAAAGGAAGGATACCTACATACTGATAATTTATTGACCACTGATTGAGCAAATTCTATTATAAACAAAAGTCACAGGTGACCAAGACCCTACAGAAACAATATTTGGAGGACTATTGAAAATTACAGTGGGTGTGATTTTGAAGATAATATAAAATCTAAGCATACACATCTGGCTTGGATTTAATTTGGAATTTCACTGACAACCCTTAATTACATTAGAACAATAAACAAAACAATGGACGTGGGAGAATATTATTGCCTTGAATTTACCTACATAGACATAGTGTAATGGGCTACTCAAACTATTATAAAAGTATGCCCAACTTAGTGACTTAAAAAACAGAAATTTACATTTCCAGATATAGACTTCTAAAGTCCAATATCAGAATGGTGGTAGGGGTGGTTGCTGGTGATGTCTCTCTGCTTGGCTCTCTCTCTGGCTATGTGTCATGGCCTTTTATCTGTGTACACATGCTCTTAATGTCTTCTATTTCCTATCAGAATATGAGTCTTATGTGATTAGGGGCCCACACATATGACCTCATTCAACCTTAATTACCTCTTCAAAGACCCTATCTCCATATGTAGTCACATTGGGATTTGGAACACCAACACATGAATGGTGAAAGAGCTACAGTTCAATCTATACACTTTCAAAAGTGATAATTCTCTATTCTCAAAAATCTGATTTGTATTTGAATAATTGTTAACATTTTCATCTTTAGTAAATATACTATATTTAATACTAAAATATTCACAATACATGTGTTCACTGAAAAAAATGCAATGAAAATGTTTCCCAAACAGTTACTTACACAAGTAAAAAAGGATCATTTTCCTGCCCAGGTACCATCTGTAAATGCGTGCAATCCCAGCCAGAAGCTCCCAGGAGCAGAACAGCACAGGTGCACAGTTCCCAGCCAGGGACCCACCCAGGCACCAGCAGCTTGGGGCCACAGGCCCCACCCAAAGGCTCACCTGGAAAACAGCTGTGCAGGAAAGCAGGCAACAGACAGAGGCCTGCCAAGATACCATTGGTAAGTGCACATAGACCCCAGCCAGAACCCTGCTCATACACCAACAACTTGGGTGCAGAGCCCCCAGCCAAAGGCCCTGCCAGACAACAGCTATGCAGTTGAGCAGACCACAGCCAGAGGCACACAAAGATACCATCCTAAGTGTGCTCAGGACCTATCCAGAACCCCACTTGGACAAGAGTGCAGCACAGGGATCCAGAAGGCTACCATTCTGAACAAGGAATTGGTGCAGTGGTAAGCAGCAGAGAGAGGGCCTCGTTGAGGCTTGAGGAGAGTTGAAGCCCATTGGGAGAGCAAAAAGTGGACCCAAAAAAGGTAAGGCAGGCTGCATCTGTTGAAATGAGAAGAAACATAAAGAAGACTCAAAACCAGACTTCCACATCACCCAAGGCAACCAAAAGGGGCAATGCAATGGAACAATCTGATACTCAACCATCTGGACTCCCTGAAGTGGGAACAAAAGAGAATCTGGAAGAAATGAAATCAGAAATAATTTCTCAGATAACAACAGAGATTATGTCCATAGTGAAAGGCATGATTAATAACTAGAACAGACACAGATAAAAAACAGAGGAACTGAGGAACATGATGGATTCCTAGCATAGGAAACAAATGGAATCCATAAAACAGATGCAAATAGATATCCAGGAGATTAAAAACTCCATTGAAAGTTTACACAGCAGAATTAGCCAATATGAGGACAGAATATCAGATATAGAATATAGGATTGTAATTAGTGTCTAAGAAAAGAAAAATTACTTAAAATTAGTAAGGGACCACAAGAAATCAATTCAGCAGATGCTACATGATGCAAAGAAGAATAACATAAGACTGATTGGAGTCAATGAAGAAAAAGAAGAGAGTACAAATGACATAAAAAAACCCTGTTGACAGAAGCAATGGGAGAAAACTTCCTAAGCAGGGGAAAAAATTTTACATATAGATAAGTGGGGCATATAGGATTCCAACTAGCCATGATCAAAAAAACAATCTACACCTAGGCATATAATAATTAAGATTCTAGAAACCCAACAGAAGAACAAAATCCTACAAGCAGTTAAAGAACCAAATCACATACAAAGGAAAACCCGTCAGAATCAGGGAAGACTTCTCAACACAAACTGTCAAGTCAAGAAGAGCCTAGATTGAAGTATTTCAATCCCTAAATGAAAACAACCTCCAGCACTGATTGATGTATTTCACAAAACCATTTTTTTAAATTGATGTAGAAATGAGATACTTTCATGAGAAAGAGTATCTGAGGAACTTCATGAATGCCAAACCAGCACTTCAAAATTTTTTAAACAATATCCTAGGTAAAGTTGAGGATCACAACCCCAAGAAGCCCAGTAGAATGGATCCATCAGTCAAGACAAGAAACTAAATGCAAAGGGGCAGAATACAACAACAGGAAAAGATGATGACAAGGATAAGTCAATACATATCAGTAATAACCATCAATGTTAATGGTCTCAATTCACCAATCAAAAGAAATAGACCGGCAGAATGGGTCAAGAAGCAAGATTCAACAATATGCTACATACCAGAAACACACTTAATTCAAAAAGAAACTCATAGATTGAAAGTTAAAGGGTGAAAAACAATACTCCATGCAACCTGTGAAAAAAAGCAGGAGCAGCTCTCTTCTCTGCAGATGAAATGGATTTCAAACCACACTAACTAAGAGAGATAAAGTAGGCAACTACATCCTTGTAAAGGGAACAATCCAAGTGGAAGAGATGACAATCATAAATATATATGCATCAAATACTAGTGCACCTAACTATACAAAACAAACATTGACAGACATTAAAAATCAAATAAGCACTAATACAATAATAGTCAAGGAACTCAATACCCCACTGTCACAAACAGATAGATCAATTAGACAAATAATAGTAAATGAAATACTAGAACTAAACCAAACTCTTGAAAAAATGAACCTAACAGATGTTTACAGCGTGTTCCATTCTACAGAATCAGAATACAAATTCTTCTCAGCTGCACGTGTCTTTCTCCAAAATGGACCACATACTTGCCTATAGAACATGTTTAAGTAAGTACAAAGGAGTTGAAGTTATCCTCTGTATAAGATCATAGTGCAATGAAATTGGAGATCAATAGAAAAAAAGATCACAAGAATTTCATAAAAACATGGAAATTGAACAACACACCTCTGAATAACCAATGGGTAACAGAGGACATAAAAGAAGAAATCAGACTGTTCTTCATTTAAGTAACAAAGCCAATACAACATATAAGAATCTACGGGACAAATTAAAAGCAGTCTTACAAGAGAAATTCAGAGCAGTGAATATTCATTAGGAAAACAGAGTGAGCTCAAATAAACAACGTAATGCTGAACCTTAGGGTGCTACAAACAGAAGAGCAGGACAAACTCAAAGCTTATACGAGCAAGGAAATTATAAAGATCAAACCAGAAATCACTGCAATGGAGACTAAGAGAATCATACCAAAAATCAATGAAACGAAGAGTTGATTCTTTGAAAGAATAAACAAAATTGACAAAACCTTAGCCAACTTTATCAAAAAAAAAGGAAAGAAAAGACCCAAACACATGCAATTAGAAATGAAAAGGGTGAAATTACCATGGACACAGCAGAAATCCAGAGGATCATCAGTACCTACTTTAAGAAACTGTATGCCAATAAAATGGAAAACACAGAAGAAATGAACATAATTCTAGATACATATGAATTACCAAACTTGAAGCCAATAAGATGGAAAACGCAGAATAATTGGACAAATTTCTAGATACATATGAATTAACAAAGAAGACAAAAAAAATTTAAACAACCCAATATAAATCAACTAATTTGAAAATGTAATTTAAAAATTACCAAAGAGGAAAAGTCTGGGTCAAGATGGATTCACTGCTGAATTCTACAAGACATTTAGCAAAGAACTATTGGCACTATTGCTTAAACACTTCAATGAAATTGAAACGGGACCAATACTCCTAAATTCATTCCCAGAAGCAAGCATCACCTTGATCCCCAAAGCAGAACACCCAACTGCAAAAAAGAACTATAGGTCAATCTCACTAAGGAACATAAATGCAAAAATCCTCAATAAGATACTGGCAAACAGAATGCAGAAGATGATAAAGAAGATCATAAATCCTGACCAACTGGGATTCATTCCAGGGATGCAGGGATGGTTCAACATACACAAACCAGTAAATGTAATGCACTATATCAATAGAGCCAAGGACAAAAACCATATGATCATCTCAATAGATGCAGAAAAAACATTCAACAAAATCCAACATGCATTCATGATAAAAACCCTACTAAAAATTGGACTAGATGGTCTCTATCTCAACGTGATAAGAGCCACCTTTGAACAACCAACAGCCAATTTCATATTAATGGTCAAAAACTGAAATCATTCATGCTAAAATCAGGAACAAGGCAAGGAGGTCCACTATCACCAATCTGCTTCAATATAGCTCTGGAAATATTAGCCATGGCAATTAGACAAGAGAAAGAAATAAAAGTAATAAAGATAGGGAATGAAGAAGTTAAATTGTCATTATTGCAGATGACAGGACCCCTTATATAGAAGTTCCCAAGGATTCCACCAAAAGTCTTCTAGACTTAATAAGCAGAGTAGCTGGATACAAGGTCAACACACAAAAATCAATAGTCTTCTGCACATGAACAACAGACTCACTGAGAGAAGAACTGGAGAAACAACTCCTTTCACAATAGCATCCAAAAAAAAATGAAATACCTTGGAATTAACCTGATGAAATAAATTAAAGACTTCTGCTCTGAAAACTATAGCACTCTGAGAAAAGAGATCAAAGATGATATCAGAAAATAGAAAGACATCCCTTGCTCCTGGGTAGGAAGAACCAATATAGTGAAAATGGCCATGTTTCCAAAGTTTCTATGTAGATTCAATGGAATCCCAATTGAAATTGTAAAAGCATACTTCACAGACCTTGAGAAAATAATACAAGAATTCATTTGGAACAAAAAGAGACCTACTATAACAAAACAAATTCTAGGCAACAAAGACAAGGTAGGGGATATCACAATCCCCAACTTGAAACTATACTACAATGCCACTGTGATTAAAAATAAAACAGCATGTTACTGGCAAAGAAACATACCCGAGGATCAGTGGAACAGATTAGAAGATGCAGAAATAACTCCAGAAACAGTAAGCTACCTCATCTTTGACAAAGGAGCCAAACACTCTCAATGGAAAAAAGATAGCCTCTTTAATAAATTGTGCCAGAAAAATTGAGTATCAACTTGCCAAAGATTAAAACCAGACCTATATCCCTCACCATGCACTAAACTAAAATCAAAATGGATTAAAGATCTAAATATTAAAACAGAAACACTAAACTGGCTGGAAGAGAGGTTAGGTAGAACTCTTGAAGACATTGGCATAGGAAAAGATTTCATGAACAAAACCTCAGTTACATGTAAACTAGCACTAAGAATCAACAGGGGGATCTCTTATTAAAAAGCTTCTGCACAGCAAGAGAAACCACCAACAGAGTGAAGAGACAACACACAGTGTGGGAAGAATTTTTTTTACCAGTGTTCCTCAGACACTACTATCTAGAATATATAAAGAACTTAAAAAAAACAGACCTCCCAAATTTAAAGACCCAATCCAAAAAAGGCATCTGAAATGAACAAACATTTCTCAGACAAAGAAGTATAAATAGCAAATAAACATATGAAAAAATGTTCAACATCACTGGTCCTTCAAGAGATGCAAATGAAAACAATGCTGAGATTCTATTTCACTCAGGAAAGAATGACTGTTATCAAGAAATCAACCAATAACAAATCCTGGTAGGTATGTGGGGGAAAAGGAATTCTTCTCCACTGTCAGTGGAAGTGTAGATTGGTACAATCACTGTGGAAATCACTATGGAGTTACCTCAAAAACCTAGGATTAGAGGTCCTATTTGACCCAGCTATTCCCCTGCTGGGTATCTTCCCAAAAGAATTAAAAGAATCATACTACAGCAATATATGTGCACCAATCTTTATAGCAGCACAGTTTGTAATAGCCCAAACTTGGAAACAGCCCAATTGCCCATCAACTGGAGACTAAAGAAAATGTGTTTTTTTTATATAAAATGGAATACTACTCAGCCATAAAGAATAGGAAACTAGAAACATTTATAGCTAAATGCATGCAAATTGAGGCCATGCTATTAAGTGAAATAAATAGGACACACATGTAAATACTGATGCTTCTCTGGTGTGAGAAACTGAAAGTATAAATAGATAATGTGAAATAGATAATGTGAAAGTGTAATAGATAATGTGAAATAGGAAGAAAATGTTCAAAGAGGAAGGGGACCTGGGAGGGATAGGGGAAAGGAAAGAATGAAAAGAAATCAATGTGACAAAAAGAAAAAATGGAAACAAAGTCTTTGTAAATAGGGAGGGGTGATGGGGTTTAAGAGAGAGCAGGAGAATGGGGAAAAAATAAGAGCCAAGATATATTATGTACAGGTACAATTTCCCAATAATGAATGTCAGCATATTGTATACTTAAAATGTACCAATAAAATTAATGAATAAAAAAGGGTCATTTGACATAAAGTGACTATTAACAAATGATTGTCACACAGTTTCCTCCCATAAACTGAGATCAGAGAAAAATTAGATGCAATATATGAGTTTTTCTTTCCTGAATTTGAATGACAGTTTTATGATGTGACTCAGCTGCAATCAATAAGCTGTGGTCTGCCACAATATCACTGACTTTCTTGTTTCTTTCATTCTCAGTTTTATAATCTCTGAATATGACCACTACTGATCACATTGCCAGTGCAATCCAACTTGACATTTAATTAAAAGCCAAGTAGTTTAAATATACTGTGCTTTAATGTAGAATTTTAATGGTGGTATTAAATATGAACTAATTAGGACATTGAAGAAATGTTGTCTCTGAAGTATTTAAATGGAAAATATTAATATGACTGGTTTCTTGATAAGTTATGATGGAAATGAAGGAATATAAAATAGTTTGGTCTAAAAATATGAAGTATTATTTGTTATCTTGTTTTGTTTTATGTCTCATAACTTACTCTTCACTACTGAATATTTTTATCCTATAGTACCTGTTGAGTATGCATTGTGTGCTGAATAAATTCTAGATACCAGATTTAACTAAAAAGTAAGGTAAAAAGGTCTTTGATTTTATGAAGCTAACCTTTTATCTTTTGAATAATTACTGAATATTATGATTGGTAATATGGAAAAATACTATTAGTTATAGGATTTTTCCCTCCCTTAAACAACCTGGCACAAGTGAATTATGACATGAAAGGAGATGAAGAGAAATGACTTTAACAGTAATTTAGACATTGTATAATCAAGTGCATCTGTACCAAATATGAATTTAATTGGGTGTTTATAAAAGAAGCATGATAAGTATAAATCATGCATACAGTACATAAACATAATTTAACTATAGACTCAGAATTTACAATTGAATCAATCCACATTAAAAACCTACTTTAGCTTTTATGAAGTAAAAAATTTTAATCAACCTTTGGAAATGGTCATTCATGATTTCTTGAGAAGAGCTAATTTAATTACCTCTTTCTCCTGGGATAATTATTTCCAAGTTGTTTTTAAACATTATGAACAGATTTTACAGATTATAAAATGAAATAATGCTCAAACCTTAAGAGAATATATTAAAACTGTGTGAAATGACTTTTTAAGGAAAAACATGATCCATAATCCCTGTAGAGAAAAAAGAGAAAATTAAGATTTTTTTAGTATAACATAATGAAGTAGATTTTGCATGCATATATACATCATTATTTTTTCATAAAAATGTAATGACATTTTAATATATTTTAAAACTCTCCTTTATAAATTATTAAGAAATTTTTGATACAGTTAAGGTGTAACTAAATAAATATTTGAATGACTTAAGAGTCCATGAAAATAATAAAATATATTAATTAACCCAAACTTGAAAGAAGTCTTTGGGTCTAATAAGCAATATTCTTCTGTTGACTTTTCATGCACATCTTCTTATATTATATCCAATATTCTCTTTTATCAGTTCTTGGAAGAGGATTTATTAAGACATCTAATTTGGAGTTTTACTATTAACACATATTATCAAGATTTTTTTGAAAACCAACTAGCGTTGAAACTCTAGATATTGTATGAAATTATATTATTTTACCCTAAAATATATCAGGTATGTTTCATTTGACTGGTAACTAGAAGAATAAATATATTTCATTAAAATTTGCAATTTTCTCTGGGGCTAAGAAAAATTTTAAGGATCTTTTGATTTTGATTTTTTTACTCAAAATGTCTTTTATATATGTCAAATACATTTTATGATTAATCAAGTTTTCATTTTGCATTATAAACCATTTATGTTCTGTTCTTCTACAAATCATTTTAATATGTGATAGGGGAAATATGTACTATTTTTAGTATAACTATTGCTTCACTCAAAATTACTTTGAAAATATTTGTCATATTTAAAAATTTGAGATTATATTAAATTTATGTATTTGAGGATACTCAATATCTGAATAAAACTGAATGTTCTTCCTGACAACTTGACATGTACCTTAGAGGTTTCACTATCAAAGATATTTTGCGGGAGGAATTAGAGTGGATGCAACCTGTCATGATCATTTGGGAAAGAGATAGTGATCTGGGGCAGTGGTTTGAAGAATAAAATGACTTACTTTCACAGCAAAGATTAAAATACATGATAAATTTAAAATCAGAAAGTTTGGAAATATACATCAAGACCCTTTTTGTGCTAATTAAGGTTGTCTTTTTTTATGACCAAGGCAATTCTCAATATAATTAAAGATATTAAAGGCATTGCTTCACACAAAATTAGCCACTAAAGTTTGAAATCCAATTGTATAGGTAAAAGAAATTATGGTTATACAAAAATTTAAAAAAAAATGCTATTCTAGCTTTGGGTCTAGAAAGTATGGTTCTCCAATGTCTGCAAATGAGCCTGCATTTCATACTGGAAGGAACTGATATTAAATATGTTAAAAAGTTACATAGAGGAAACAAAATAAATTAAAATTTATACAAAAATAAAAACAATCCAATAGAAAAAATGCACAAAATCTTGCACAGACAACTTCTGAATAGACAACTTGAAGATATTCATAATGTCATTAAGCACATCAACATATGTTTGAATAATTTATATCAAGGAAATATTTATTAAAATAAAATGGATATTCTGGGTGCTAGAGACAAAGGTCAGTAGTAGAACCCTTGCCTATCATATATGAGGACTATTGTACAGTTTCCAAAGCTTCCTGCTAGGTTACACTCACTATACAATAAACCGATTGGCAGATTAACCAGTAAGACCAAGTAGAATGTCCAAGTGGGGCACAGTAGCCTTTGGGGGGCGCTCAAAGAATAGCAGTGTTCCATATACTATTGGAGATACCTGAATACAATGTGAATCTACTCATAGGATATCAAGAAAATTCATTTGGTGAACAGCATCTTTAATTATGTCAGAGTTTAACAGCTATTCTTCAGGTAGATAGGTGAATGTATTACATTAGATACAACATATACATGTTAGAGGTTTTGACTTACAAATTTGTCAGGATAAGGTTTTTATTTTATTTTATTTTATTTTTTTGGTACCGGGGGTGGAATTTGGAACCTTGCTCTTGCAAGGCAGGCAGCAGAATGACTTACCAATTTGAAGTACTATATCACCCATATAGTAAAATCATTGAATGGTAGAAGTGAAAGAGATTTTTCATATATCTTGACCCATCTAACTTATGACAAATGACAGGGTCATTTAGATATTTCTTGAAGAGAAATGCAAATATACGTTAGAGGCCTTAGCACATGAACATGAATTAACATTTTCTCTCAGTTGTCATTGGAATAGAAAGACATTCGCAATGCCCTACTTCCAAGTGCATTAGTTCATGGCATGGATTTAGTTGCACTCACAATATCTGGGACAGTTGAAATATAAAGAGTAACAAGTCCATTTAGTTAGTGATAAACCTCTGCATACCTGCAGCAACTATAGCTGTGTTTTAATGGAGATACTGGGCTATTGCACTTTTATTGTGTCTCTTCTTAACCCTGGTGACTTTAAATCCTTAGCCATAGCTATTGTTTACCTTATTCTTCAAATTTCTGTTGTTGTACCATATGGAAGGAGTAGAGGGAGGTAAGAGAATAATCTATCTCTCCCACTAGCACCTCTTGACATAGGGATCTCATAAATTTAGCATATTTCCTCTGCTGTTTATGAGACAAAGAAGTACAAACAAAACAAATTAATTTCTACTATATGTGTGAAAATATAGAAGCAACAGCAGTGCACTGGATTGATCAAAAAGGCTCCATCCTTAGTGTAACCTCACAGGAACATGTCCTTCCTTAGTGTGAACCTTGAACAAATCCTGTGAGTTGAATTCAGAGGTAAGCTTTCCCCAGGAGACTAGTACATTATACTCTTAGGTTCTTGTATATAATGGAATCATAGAATTGTGAGACTTTTTTCCCTCAAATTCTAAGCATACTTGATTGCTTAGATCCTCTCATTTCATTTGGTAAATGGAGGCCTCAGCCTCCTCTTGGTGTTTCTCCTTAAGGAGATAATTTAAGGCAATACCATGAACAAGAATCAAGTAGCACCATGGGAGAGAAGAGCTCTATGTCAATAATCAAGGTATAATTACTTTCTATTTGAAAGGTTTTAGTGGCTATTTAAAGCTCAAGACATAAATGGTAAAAAAAAGTAAGTTTACTTCCAATAATTATGTTCTACAATTTGCCTTATATTCTCATTGCTGATGAGATTTAGTTATTCTGTTTCTTTAATTAGGTATTTGCTTTGTGACTATGTATTAAATGTATAATTTTATAAGTGCAATCTCTCTATTAATAAAAAGTGTTTTGTAAAATATTAATGATGCTTATTGAGTATTCAATCTTTAATTTGCTTCTACTCTACTCTAGCTTCCTTTGTGACCAGGAGGATTAATTATAAAGGCTGTATAAGTGTATTCCTTATTTTCCAGTTTCCAGTAAATTCTTCCAAAGATACGCACTGCTAAGAGATCTACAGAGAAGGAGAGCAATACAAGTGTAAGGTCTGTCTTTTTAATGCATGGTCTCCTTCATGGACAGTTTCATAGGTGTATTGTGTGCACCATTGGAGAGCAAATCTCCTGTTGTGTGTCCTTCAGTCTACTCTTTTGTAGTTTTTACCCCTATATCACATGGTTTTCCTAATTCTAGATAATTATCAATAGTCTTCTATAAAATCTTCTTTCATATTCTTAAAGTTGAGATAATTATATATTTCTTAGTCAAACACTAAATGTTTATTCTGTTTTTGTGGCCAGGATATATTTTAATCAGTTCTCATTATAAATTTTAATATGCACTGTAGAGCTCTGAAGCAAGTACAATTAGCATTGAAGAAATGTTGGTCCAGGTCAGTTAAATAATTTTCCAAGTTTTAAGATATTGAACTCAAGTTTAATTCTAACTCTAGAGCCTGTGTGCTTTCTATCTCATAAGTGTGATGGTACTAATGGATTTCTATTCTTATCAGTAAACTGAACTTTAGTAGTGTCAGTACACTGCAATTTTACTTTTAAGTATTCTGAAATATATTTAATTATTAAATATTACAAATAATTAAAAATATA
>NW_004624769.1:2634105-2648411 GCF_000247695.1 Heterocephalus glaber
ACTTGTACCTGTACATGATGTATTTTGGTTCTTATTTTTTCCCCATTCCCTGTCCTCACTTCACCCCTTCCACCCTTCCCTATTTACAAAGACTTTGTTTCCATTTTTTCCTATTCTCATAATTTTTCCTTTCCCTTCTTTCCTTTCCCCTTCCCCTGCCACTTCCCCTACCCCTTTGGAACTTTTCTTCCTATTTCAAAGTATCAATTATTCATTTTAATCCTTATTTACACTTTCAATTTCTTACACCAGAGAAACTATTTGGTATTTACATATGTATGTCCTATTTATTTCACTTAAGAGTATGGCCTCAATATGTATCCATTTACCTATAAATGACTCTAGTTTCTCATTCTTTATGGCTGAGTAGTACTCCATTTTATAAAAAAACCACATCTTCTTCATCCAGTTTCCAGTTGATGGGTACTTGGGCTGTTTCCAAGCTTTAGCTATTGCAAACTGTTCCGCTATAAACATGGGTGTACATATATCTCTGTGGCATGATTCTTTGAATTCTTTTGGGAAGATACCCAGCAGGAGAATAGCTGGGTCAAATGGGACCTCTAGTCCTAGTTCTCTGAGGTATCTCCATATTGATTTCCAGAATGGTTGCTCCAGTCTACACTCCCACCAACAATGGAAAAGGGTTCCTTTCTCCCCACACCCTGGCCAACATTTGCTATTGGTTGATTTCTTGATAGCAGCCATTCTTTTTGGGGTGAGGTGGAATCTCAGTGTTGTGTTCATCTGTCTCTCTCAAATGACCCATGATGTTGAACATTTTCTCATATGTTTATTTTCTGCTTTTACTTCTTTGTCTGAGGAACATCTGATCATTTCAGATGTTGGGCTCTTTTATTTTAGATTTTAAAATCCATACAATTACATATGTTATTGTATCAGACTCATTTATCTGAAATAAAGAACTTGAATTTTCTTTTTCCCTTTTTTATTGAAGCATCCAGGTGATTTAGTGTGATTTAAAAGTTTAGGAGACAAGTAGTGTCATGCCAGCACTATGAAGTATAGAAAATGGAATGCAAATTCTAAATATTTTTCCTTTAGGTTATGTCATTTTGTATATAGCTCATCATACTGTTTTCTCTAAGCCTCTTGAAATATCATGTTTATATCTAAGCATTTTTATTTCAAGCATGTATAGTTTCCCTAAGGAATGTGTTTATATTGCTATCTACTTTCTGGTTATTGCAGTTGTTTTGAATTCTGACACAAAATACTGACCTCTGAAACCTTTTTTTATTAAGGATATCATGAAACTTGTTTCTTCCTATAATATTAAATTAGGATACTTCTGTTTTAAATATCATAATACTGTGTATGCCAGGCAGTAAAGATTCAATTTTAAACTCAAAGGATTCATAACTTCAAAAAAGGAAAAGAAAAGCAAACAGAAACAAAACAAAAGTAAGTGTCAAGGGGAGAGTATGTGAAGACTAAGAGTGGAGAATTCATTACAATTCATTAATGTCCTTTTCTAGCCAACTTAGGAAACAATGGGGTCTCGCAGGGAATGGTTATTTTATTTGTTCATCCATTAACTGAATTTGCTATTCCTGAACTGGAATGGACAGAAATGAGAAGTTAAACAGTCATGATTTTCCTATATTCCAAGATACAAATAAAAATAAGTTGTTTCAAAATGCAAATCTGATTTTGTCACCTCTGTCTTTAAAATATACTGATGAGTCCCTTACGTTCTTAAAGTTCTTTCCAAAGCTGGTAGACTCTCTACTCTGCATTTCCCTGTATTCATTTCCTTTTAGTTCCACTGTTCTGTGATAATTCTCTTCATTTGGAATCTGTGGATGCTCTATTTCTTCATTTGAATGCTTTCTAATTGTTCTTCAATTAAATTTTATTGCCAAATTGAAAGCACTGAGAAATGCTTTGGATATTAATAAAGCACATTTTTCTGTGTGTCTGACAGGGTGTTTCCAGATAGAATTTAAGATGGGGACTGTGAAGTGGGAGAGCAAACTGATGAGGAAGCTTTGCCTTGTGTGTGGTGTCAACATGGAATAGGGTGGGGGCCAGGATAGAACAGAAGAATCAGGAATCCTTTCAGTATAGACTCTCTCTCTCTCTCTCTCTCTCTCTCTCCTTCCTCCTTGCCATATGTGAGCTGGGTACTTCTGGTACAACCTTCCATCATGTTTCTGCCTTGCCACAGGCCTAAAAGCAATGGTGTCAGGTTATCATGGACTGAAACTTCTGAAACCCTGAGCTAAAACAAATCTTTCCTTCTGTTGTTGATTTTGTAATGGAAATCTAACACAGTGTCTCATTGCGTATATTAAAATTGACTGGTGTAATTATAAGTTTAATGTGAATTTCTTTGTCTACTATGGTACCTTGTTGAGAAGAGACAGATATTTGCTTTTTTCTAATTGTTTCTATCTCCAGGTAGTAAAAAGAATGTTATGTCTACATTGCACAGTTCAAGGTGAAATGAGGGACATGATTGATACTACTTTTTTCAATTCAAATTAAAGTGTAAAACTTCCACCTTGCCTTAATCTTTCAACTTCCTAATCAGTTACGAAAAGATAAGTGTAAATAGAAGAAAATGCTCAAAAAATAAATTAAAACTTTCATGTGTGTCATTATCTCCTCATCTTAGGATGTCATGAGAAATGCTAAATGCTCCCCTCTTTTCAGTACTAGGAATTGAACCTAGTAATTTCACAATGAGTTACCTGGCCAGCCATTTTTGAAATTATATTTTGAGGCAAGATTTTACTAAGTCTCCAAAGTTGCCTATTCTGATCTCAAAGTTGCAACCTTCCTGTCTCAGCATTGTAGAATGTTGGGATTACAAGTGTGTACCACCATGGCCAATAAGAACTAAAATATAGGGAGTTAATATGAGACATATGAGTCCAACATGAAATAACAATTCAATAGCACATCTAATTTTCATTATTATGTGTATACAAAACACTACAACACTTTCTGGGTGTATGAAAACAAATCAGACAAAATATTTTATAGCACGAACACAGGAATAAAGATAGAAGTCAGTTCATTTTCCAAGAAAATGTCTGAAACCATGAAACTGTTCATGAGTGATATCATATTTAGAGTTAGGGTTATAGATGACTAGGAGGTAACCATAGTGTAGATTTAGGGAATAGATGGGATTGTTGCTAAAGGATATTCTGGGGACTGATCAGTAGGTGCTCAACTATGCCTGAGCCTGACAGACAAAAAGACTTGGAAAAGTCAAATATATCAGGAGTAAAAAGTGCAAGATAGAAATTGGTCTGAATTAAAGCTAAAAACTTTGTTAATGAAAGTCTCTTAAAAGGAATTCCTATGAGTTTGTACTATGTTCTAAGACCTATGAATATGCATGGGTGTATTTTGAGCAAGAAAGTGACACCATCAGTACTTATTAAATGTTTCATTCTAGTCATTTTGTGAAGAATGGATTGGAATGAGCAAGAATGAGAGCAAAAGGGACATGCACAATCCCAACCCTTTATCCTTTGTGAAAATGATAAAGATGCTCATAGAGATAGTGACAATGAGTATAGGTGGTGAAGTGCACATACAGCAGATACTTTGGAAATAGAAAAAATTTAAAAATTTATTGAACACTGGTGAGTCTTTCTTGAGCTTTCCTTATAGTCAATGACTAAGAGAGTTTAGGTCATATAGCAGCTATCCAATCATGGCTTCTTAGTAGGAAAGAGTGCACATCATTGTGGTACTGACTGTCCTTTCTAAATGTTATTCATATAGATAGCTTGTGAAGAGGACAGCTATTTGGGAAGAAATATGATTTTAATTTTATTGTCTAAAAAGATTAATTTGAGAAAAAGTATGAGTAATTATATGAAAATAATTAATACTTGTTATAGAAAATATTTATGCATATTTGCTACTATTACTGCTGTTATTACTACTATTACTACTACCAGTACCACCACCACCACCACTACTACTACTACTATTACTACTACTACTACTGATATAGTTCTTGTTTCAAAGACCAAAGAAAATAATTAATTTTCCTATTCAAATTGTGTCTATACTTTTGGACTTCTCTCAGTATTAATTCTACTTATTATGGGTAATATCTGTTGTTGATGGATATTTAAATTTCACCAACTACTAACCTGTGGATTTATTGTAATCTCCCAAAGCTGCTGAATGTAGCCTTTGTGTTTTACCATTTCACAGATAGTGCCCTATTTTCAATTTACTTATGAAAATAAGTAAATATTTTTGTTGTTCTTTTACTGTATAATCACTGATGATGTCTTTTACATCCCTTATTTTAAAGGCAATCCTTTAATACCTGACACATGAGACTTAGTAAATTTATTTTTTTTAAATGGGCATCTGTCAAATTCTTAACTGAGAGACTAATTTTTGACAGCAAGCCTACTGTGATTCAGAAAAAAACAAAGAATGGATATAATATGTAAGGTAAAATAATCAAAGAAACAATATAAAACCGGTGAGGAAGAATTTATTATATAAGAATGCACTATGCTTTAACTGCTTGAATATTTAACAGAAATTTCTAAAAAACACTATGCTCTTTTTATCATTTGAAAAGTTCTACTCATGGAGATATTAAATCATCCAATTACAAAAAAAGTAAATGATTATATGACTATATAAACTTACCACCATATGCATATATATGTGCATATATTTGTGAATATATATATACACACATATATATATGCACATTCATATACACACTCATATATATATATATATATATATGAGGGAGAGAATGCATGTTTACTGTATATTGCAGAGCATTCACACTTCTTCCCATACACACTGTAATAAACATATGCCTCCTGCTGGTTTCCTGTCAATTACTAGGCAATTGTCATATACAACTGTGTTAATTAAAGCTATGTGGAAGTATGAACTGTGTGTCAAGAAATGTGTAAAGCAATTATGTTTCAAAAGTAAATCAGTTTTCCCTTTATCAACTTACTGCATGTAAATTCTGACACTTGTATCCATACACAAAGTATCTCAGAAGATTAGTTTTATGAAATTTAGAAAATTTGTTTAAAATATTAAGAAAAAATAATCTTTTTGATGTATCAGATCAGTAGTGAATCACAAAGCTTGAAAAGGTATGAAAAAAGAGCCTAAAGAGAGAAAAAAGCATGATTATAAATCCTACCTTTGAAGTCACTTCTATCTTAAGAGTTAAGTACAAACTACAGCAGTACCCAAAGAAATGAAAAAAACACGATCACTCTGAAAACATTCATAAAATTAGAAGACAATTTAAACTTTAGGATTAATTTTTAAAATTGTTAGTAAACACCCTACTCCACCATCTGTGGGTTGTGACACATGTAGGCTAGCTAACAGGAGTAAGAATGAACTAGGCATAAATTGTTCCTTCCAGAGACTGAAAGTCTGATTAGATTAATCTAAGATTATTAGTGACTGTAATGTTCTACAAAAAATAAAAAATAAATCTTTTAAGAAGTAAATAACACTATATTATTCCTCAAACTATATACCTTATTTTTATCTACAATATTATAATCAAAATTAAGTCATGAAAAATATAAAAACATAAACACAAAATTAAGAAAGGATAATTTAAAGAGATTTAAAGTACATCCAGAAAATGAGGTGCTTGATATAAAACTTTAAAATGCTCATATATACATAAAAGAAGTCTGATAACATTTGTGAATATGTAGAATATATAGAATATGAATATGTAGATTATACCCCAAAATAGGAACTCTAGAACTATGTATAATAAGATGAGTTAGGGCATAGTAATGTACAGGATTAGTGAGCTGAAAGATAGGTCAGAATATATTATTTAGAGTGCAGAGATGCGGAAAAATATAAAGATAGGAAATACCTAAGAGACATAAGTGATACAAAACTCAAAGAGATATGTAAATAATATCACAGTGAAGAAATAAGAATGTGTTTAAAGTAATATTTAAAAAATATATTGACCAAAAGTTTTCTCAAGTTTTAACTTATCATGAAACAGATTTGAGAAACTAAAAACATAAAGAATGAGAAAAAAATTAAAAATGAAAGATAAATACCCATAGGCACATCAAATTAAGTATGTTCTAAAGTACAGTATATTAACAAAAAACTTTAGAAGAGAAAAAATGTGTTTATTTTAAAAGAAACAATAATGACTGGCAGTAATTTTCTCAATTGAAACAAGGTAAGTCAAAGACAGAATATTTTTTCAATACATTCAGACTATCTTTATAGCAAGAAAAATAACTATAGACAGGAAAAATGACCTTCAAAAATTAAAGTAGGAAAAAAAGGAACATACTAAGAAAAATAGAAATGGAAATAAATGTTACAAGCACCTCAGCATTAAAACTGTATTGTTCAAAAGAAAAATATTCCAAAAAGAAATTTGCAGATATAAGAAAATGTGAAAAACAACAAAACTTGAACTTTAAAAGCCAAAAACCAACTGAACCTCTTTGAAATGCTGTAAGAAAATATTTTTCAATGCAAAATTCTATATCAAGGAAATATTCTTCAAAACTTATTGGAATGTAGTATGTGTTTAGATAAAAATATGTTGTGGGTATCTTTTATTGTTTATTGTTTCTTTATTGCAAAGAATAAAGGTACAGGATAATGTTGAACACAAAATGTGAGAGGGCATAGTTTTGACTTGTTCCTGATTTTAGCAGAAAGCATACAGTATTTTCTTATTGAGCGCATCATTTCTACTTTTTTTGAATGACTTTATGAGACTCAGATAATTCCACCCTCTTCCTTTTAAAAATATTTTATTGTCAGAAATAGTGGACTTTGTGAAATGTTTTCTTCAATATATATTGGAATAATTATATGATTTTATATTATTTGTTTCTTCACTTATGTTAAAATGTACTTATTGTACTTGTTTTTAAATGGACTCATATTTGCATTGCTTGTGTAAGACCCATTTGATCATTATTTAGCTTTCTGTTTTTGTAATGTTTGATGATCCAAATGTTTTAAATTTTCTAAGTGTTGTAAACATCATGAAGACTATTTTCATAAATTTTCATAAGAGTTATTGTAATGATTTAGATCTAGAATGTCCCCCCTAAAGTCTTACATTGGAGAGTTGGAGCTTTGGGAAAGGTGATTGTACCATGCAAACACTGTACTCATCAGTGGATTGATCCATGTATGAGATCAGAGCTAAGTGTGCTGTTAGGAAGTGGGACTTGGTTGAAAGTGGAACACAGATGTCATGACCTGGCAGGATTTGTTTCTCTCCTTGGCTTTCTGCTTCCTGGCTGCTATGACATAAGCAGCTTTCCCCTGCAATTCCTCTCTGCCACGCTATTTCTGCCTTGGAGGTGGAAAACCTTGTGTTGAAAATGAGGCCCAAAAGAAACCTCTCCTCCTTTAAATTGCAAGCATTAGGTATTAAGTCTCAGTGAGAAACAAAGTGACTGATTTGGAGTCTAATTATATCTTTGTCTAGTTTTAGTATCATAATAATCGACTCCTCATAGGTAAGCTGAGAAGCATTTTGCTTAAATTTTTCTAGAAATTTTGGTAAAAATATATTACATAATAAGTCATTGAAGCTATATTCACTTAAGAGAACTCCTTGTGAAAAATGTTTTAACTACAAAGCTATAATTTAGTGAGAGACATTTGGGTATATGTATCTTTTAAAATCTTTTGATTCTAACTGAGCTTTTTATGTTCTGTATTAATTTTTTCATAGTCTTCCCTCATTTTATTTTTTCCAAAAATTTTATGAGCACATAAAACTGAATGTACTTATGGGGCATAGTGTATGTATTAGTCAGCTTTTCAGTTGTTGAGACACAATACCTGACATCCACAGCTTAAAGGAAGAGATATTTAATTTGACTTGGTTTCAAGGAATTCAGTTCATAGTTGCCTGGGTCCAAGGCAGGAACATCATGGTGGAAGGGCATGGTGGATTAAAGCTTCTCATTTCATGGTGGTTGGGAAGCAATGTGGAGACACAGTACCAGAAAGGGATGAGTGAGTGACCAAGATCATGCCTCCGTGATTCATTCAGATGAACCCAGAAGCTTATTCTACTAATCTGCTGGGCATTTCTTAATACAATTGACCTCAGGATAAACAGTCACTATTTTACACCCAAACATATCTCCTTAATCCATGTTCAAATTTCAAACAAAAACAATAGTACACTGATAATATCACCTAACATAATACAACTTTTATGCATCAACTACAAATTCAGTAATTTCTTCCTCAAAATCTCAATAGTTCCAGCATTCTCAAAAGTCTAAGTCAAAGCCTTTTTTGAGAATCAAGGCAAACTCTTAGCTATGACCCTCTATAAAAGTTTTAAAAAACACATAATCCCTAGGTACAATGTTACAAGGTTAACAATTTCATTCTGAGTAGAAGGAATGAGGGACAAAAAAATCAGACTAAGTCAAGACTGAAAACCAGCAGAGCAAACATTAAATCTTGTAGTTCCATGTCCAACACTGGGGTAAATTGTGGTAAAATGTGAGTTCTGAAGGGTATGAGTAGCCCTCCTCCTATGGTCTTGGTGGTTACAGCCCACAGGTCTCTTGGGCTGACTGTACTTACTGGGTGCAGCTTTCCTCAGTTAATATTCTATATTCATAGTATCTCCAAATTTTTGAGGTCTCTAGTACACCAACAGCTTCATCCCAAAGCTTTATGCATTGGCCTCTTTGGAGCTCCTTGCATGGCCTCTCAGACCTTTCTTTGAAATCTAGGTTGATGCTTCCATGACACCACAACTCTTGCATCCTACATGCCAATAAAATCAGCATTATATACATATTGTCAAGATCTACTGTGAGTAGGAGTAGTAACCAGGCCTACTTTTTCCATGATGGCAAAAACCTCTGAGTACAAGATAGCTGAGCATTGTGAAATGAATTCCAGAGAACCAACTGCCTAAGAGGCCCATCTCATAAAGGACCCAGAGACTCTCTTCTCAAATGGAAGGTTAGAAGTTTTGCACCCTTGAGTCTGCCATAAGTGGGATTTTGCTGATTTCTAAGATGTCCTCAACACAGTTTTCTTCTTGTTTCTGGAAAAAATACTTAGGTTTCTTCTTAATAGTACTAATCTCTTTAGCAGCCCAACATCCTTTAACTGAAATTTACACATGGCTCCTTCTGTGGCAAAATTTAAGTTTTTCAAAAATTTCTGCTTTGTTTTTGGCCCTGATTTTTATTGTAAATTTGACTAAAAGCAGCCAGGTGTACCCTAGTATGGGCTGAATTTGGTCTGCCTTGGTATTTCATCTACTAGATTAATTAGTTCACCATCTTTAATCTCAATCTTCTGCAAAGTGTCAAGACTTGGGCAAAGTATTGACAAGTTATCTCCTATAGAAAAACACACAGGCCCTCTAGTCTGACTGCCAGTGGAACCCTTGTTCTCAGCTGAAACCTCCTGAACCTGACCCTTATTTTCCTTCCTATCAGAATCTTGTTCTTTTCTCCAGCCATTCCTGCCTACTCATTAATTTTTGTTTACAGTATTCCAGACCATTTTTTAGTCTGTATCTGAAAACCTTTTTAAACTCCTTATTCAAACCAGCTTCAAAGCTTGCTGAACCATATGGTCAACTATAGCCACAACAACAATCCCACTTCTTTGGTAACAATTTTCTATTTTAGTCAGCTTTTCAGTCACTGAGACAAAAAAACCTGACATCCACAATTTAAAGAGAATGAGATTTAATTTTGTTGACAGTTTTAAAATACTCAGTCCATGTTCCCCTGGCTCCAAGGCAAGTTCATGCCAGTAGAAGGGCCTGACAAATCAAAGCAGTCTAGTTCCTGGTGACTAGGAAGCACAGCAGGGGAATGATGTGATAGTTCAATACATGAAATATATGCTAGTAAAGTCAGATAATAAACATTTTCATCTCCTTATTATTACTTTATGCTTGGAGCCTTTAAACTCCTAGTTATTCCTAAAATATACATAGTGATAGGTTATTGTGAATTCTAGTCCCTGCACTGTTCTGTAGGACACTGCATTTATTGTTTCTGTCTCTGTTTGGGTAGTTACTATCTCACCTCCTGCTATTCTCCCAAGCCTTCCTAGTATCTAGTGATCACTATGAAAAATCCAATCAAATTTTAAACAATCCAATATAAGGCAGAATGTTCAGACTTTAACTTTCCACATCTCATTTATTTCACTTAAGGAAACATTCTCTATTTCCATCCATTTTGGCCTCTTTTTTGAGGGCCTACCTTCCATTTCTTTAAGTGTGTACCTTTTAGTTTCTGCCCAATAAAACCTTGAACCTCCAAACATTCTATATTCTAGAGGGGGGTTATCATATCATCTCAGCTTTGAGAATGTTCTCAGACTCAGTCTGGTGACATTTTCTCTTGACAAATCAGTTAAAAGAGGTGTCAGGATCATGACTTTGGAGAATAGCCTTGTCTTTAGGACAAGAGCAATCTTGATTTAAATTAAAATAAGAGCCCCACAAGCAGAAGAACCATACACTCACCCCTGCTGACATTGCAGTCAATGATGGATTAATGAGAGTTACTTTGAAAATAACAACACATGATAAATGGATCCACCAGCTCCCAGATGACTCAGAGTAGACTAATAAAAGAGTAATTGGAATTAATGAAAAATTAGAAGATAGAACAAATAGCATAAAAAACTGTTTAGAGAATAACAAAATTTTCCAGACATGGAAAAAGAATTTAACATCCAGATAATTGAGTCATATAGAATGTCAAGAACCATGATCAGGAAACTAAATAAAACAAGAACTCCATTCCACATAATATTTAAAATACCAGAAATTCAACACAAAACTGAATCTTAAAGAAAAGCAACAAATCACCTATAAAGGAAACCCCATCAGAATTACCACAGACTTTTCAACAGTTCCATCAATTTTGTGGTAAATGACAGGCTATCATCCTATTTATGGTTATATATGCTCCAGTGTGTCCATATATATATATATATATATATATATATATATAATATTTTCTTTATCCATTCATTTGTTGATGGACATCATTTAGGTTAATCAAACATCTTAGTTATTGTGAATAATGCAGCAAAACATTGACATATGTGCAATTCTATGATATGCTGATATCATTTCCATTGGATATATACAGAGAATTGGAAGAGCTACATCAAATGTTAGATATGTTTTAGCTTCTTAAGGAATCTCCTCATTATGCTCCATTGTAGCTATCCTAATTTATATTACTAACAACTGGATGAATGGTCCCTTTTCTGCATAGCTTTCCTACCATTTATTATGTTTTATCTGTTAGTAATAGCTATTTTAACTGGAGTAAGATGATATTTCATTGTGGTTTGTGATTTGCATTTCTTTGATGGGAAATGAACCAAATTGAAGAGGATATCTAAACAAAGGAAATATTTCCTATGTTCATGAATTTGACATATCAATATTGTCAAAATGTCCATATAAGGCCAGGGATTTAGCTCAGTGGTGCCACCATCTGCCTAGCAAGCACAAGGTCCCGAGTTCAATCCCTAGTTCCAAAAATAAATCCATATTACCTAGATTTACAGTTTCAATACAATGCACATCAAATACTAATTACATTCTTCACAGAACAAGAAAAAAATTCCTAGCAGTCATAGTGAAACACAAAGACCCTGAATAACATATCAAAATCTGAGCAAAACAAACAAAGCTGAAGGTATTACACTACCTTTCTTAAAACATACTACAAAGCTATGATAATCAAAATAGTGTGATATTGCCATAAAACAGCACACAGGCCAATGGAGTAGACTAAGCATTCAAAAATAATATCATACATTTAGAGACAGCTCATTCTCAAAAAATGCACCAAAATCATTGGAAAAAGAACAGTCTCTTCAATACATTGCTCAGAAAATTAGATATCCACATGCAGAAAACTGAAACCTGACCCTTATCTTACACCTAAATGAAACTAAATTCAAAGTTGATCAATAAGCTAAATATAAGAACAGAATCTATGAGATTTGGGGAAGATATAGGGGAAACACTTTAAGACATTTATATAGGCAATAACTTTTTCAATAATACCCTAAAGAACAAGATGAAAAACTAGAAATAGACAAATGGGAATATTTCCAATACAAATTGGAATATACCAAGAAGGTTGTGCAAAGCAAAAGCAACGTAGTGAAGAGATAACTACAGAATAGAAAAAAATGTGAACACTGCTCATCTGACAAAGAATTAATATTCAGAATATATAAGGAGCACTGTTTTTCTCTTCTTTTTTGCTACTGAAATTTAACCCAAAACCTTGCATATGCTAAGCATTTGGTTTTTACTCATATTGGTGATTTTCCTCTTTATTTTTTCAGGCTCAATCTGGTTTATAATTTATCAATATTATTGATCTTTGTAAAAAAAGCAGCTTTTGGTTTTATTGATTTCCTCTTCTTATGTTTTATGTTTCATTTATTTTGCTAATTTTTAACATTTCCTTTCTATCACTTGCCTTTCATGTCAAAACTTGCTCTAGGAATAAGAGAGTTTTGGTTTATTCTTTCCCACATAATCTGTACATGTTATAATTTTCCATGTAAGTACTACGTACATTTCATATCACCACTGGTAAAGATTCAGTCTTTCTAAAATCACATGTTACAAATCAAACTGTGAGGAAAATCTGTTTGCTACAATTCTGTTTACACAGGTAATTGAGTAATGGCTCTGCTCCTGTTGCTTTTTAAAATATCCCAGTTTTAGTTATTATGCTGCTGATTTTTTTGCCTTAATTATGGTTTGCTAATTCAGTTGATCATGGATATTTTCAATAGCTTTCGAGTAATGCACATAACACACAAGCACAACTTATTACTTGGGATCTTTTCACAGTCATAGCTTTGGGGTGAGGTTTGGAATTGGGAGAGATTTGAGATTCTTTCCACTATAGCCAGAACTAATCTGTTTTATCCATAGTTCAGTAAATACTATATACTGAGGTAGATTGACTTACATGAAATTCTTTTCCTTGAGGGTTCTCAAATCTCTATCACCTGTTGGTTAGTCAACTAAAAAGTAATATAAATCATGATGTGCTTATGCTGCAAAAATTCATCACTCAGGTAACTTATTCAGACTCTTTTGAGGTAATTTGAATAAAAGGCTGAGGAAAGGCTGGATGTTCACATTGTTGAGCTGGTTTAACAGGAAAAAAATATAGCACCAGTACTGAGAAAGAATAATTTTTCAAGATTCCCAGTTTCCTTATATATATATACCTTCATGTGCTGAGGATGTAACAGAAAGAGATACAGCCAATTCTGGTGGCACACCCCTGTAACCTCAGGACATGTGAGGCCAAGGCAGGAAGACTGTCATTAATTTGAGACCAGCCTAGGCTACATAGTGAGTTCAAGTCCAGCCTAAATTACAGAATGAGACCCTGTTTTAAGGGAGGGGGGTGCAAAGGTAGGTTAGTCTTCAACTTCAGTGTTGGCTAGAGTACGTTTACCCCTAAGTAAGATGAAAACTGGGTAACAAAATGACTCTCCAGCTTACAAAAAGGAACTAGGTAAAACTGATGAAATAATGGAATAGAACTTAGAGCAATTCGTTACAAAGAGTGAACCCTAAAAAAATGGAAACAGATGAGGTCCAGGCTATACTTGTGTTTCAGTACAACATAAAAAGGAAACTCCAGTGGTATCTGGAGTTCCTTTAGAGTTGAAAAGATAAATTTACATTCTAGGGATGTCAGAGCTACTAGAATTACCAGAAAGACTATCAGACATGAGAAAGCTGACAAAATGGTGAGGTGTGTAGTTCTTTAAAAGGTTTCCAAATCACCTGCAGAATGTAGCATTTGTGTATCTATATGAAAAATCACCCACAATGAAAAGGAGCAAAGTGGAGATAAAATATTGCTGAGAGCAGTCTGTGTTTCTATCCTTGTAACTAAAGAGGCAAAAGTTAGAAAAAACAGAATGTCATTCCCTAAGTAGCAGTGCAAACTTTTATTTATTAATTTATTTTTGGTATTGGGAATCAAACTCAGTACCTTGTGCTTGAGAGACACGCAGTGGCACCACTGAGCTAAATCCCAGACCCAGTGCAATTTTTTTTCTTTTGATTCAAGATTGCTCTTGCTCACATAATAAATACTAAAAAACTTTAGTAGATTAAGAAAATAAAACAGGATGGGGGATTTAGCTCAGTGGTTCCATGGCCTACCATGCAAGCTCAAGGTCTTGAGTTCAATCCCTGGTACAAAAAAAGAAAAAAAAAAGAAAATAGTTATAACTAT
>NW_004624769.1:2663914-2676894 GCF_000247695.1 Heterocephalus glaber
AAAGATAGCCTATTTAATAAATGGTGTTGGAAAAACTGGATTTCAACCTGCCAAAGATTAAAACTAGACCCATATCTATCACTATGCACTAAACTAGGATTGAAGTGGATTAACGTTCTAAATATTAAAACAGAAATACTAAACTCGGTGGAAAACAAGTTAGGTAGAACTCTTGAATACATTTGCATAGGAAAAGACTTTATGAACAAAACCTCAATAGCATGGGAACTAGCACAAAGAATCAACAACTGGGTTCTTATCTTATTAAAAATCTTCTTATTAAAAGTCTTCTGCACTGCAAGAGAAACCACCAACAGAGCTAAGAGACAACCTACAATGTGGGAAAACATTGTCAGTAGCTGTACCTCAGACAAAGGACTGCTATCTAGAATATATAAAGATCTGAAAAAAATCAACCCCCCCAAATTCAAAGACCCAATTCAAAAATGGGCATCTGAAATGAACAGACATTTCTCAGACAAAGAAGTGGAAATAGCAAGTAAATATATGAAAAAATGTTCAATATCACTTGTCATTCGAGAGGTGCAGATGAAAACAACACTGAGATTCCACCTCAACTCAGAAATAAGGGCTGCTATCAAGAAATCAACCAATAACAAATGCTGGGAAGGATGTGGGATGAAAGGAATCTTCTCCATTGTTGGAGGGAGTGCAGACTGTTGCAGCCACTGTGGAAATCAAATAACTAGGACTAGATGTCTCATTTGAGTCAGCTATTGCCCTGCTGGGTAACTTCCCCAAAGAATTAAAAGAATCATACCACAGTGATAAATGTACACCCATGTTTATAGAGGCATAGTTTGTAAGAGCTAAAGCTTGGAAACAACCCAAGTACCCATCAAGTGGAAACTGGATAAAGAAGATGTGTTTTTTTTAAATAAAATGGAGTGCTACTTAGCCATAATTAATGAGAAACTAGAGACATTTATAGCTAAATGTATGCATATTGTGGCCATACTCTTAAGTGAAATAAATAGGACACATATGTGTAAATATCAAATAGTTTCTCTGGTGTGAGAAACTGAAAGTGTAAATAATGATTAAAATGAATAATTGATTATGTGAAATCAGAAGAAAATGTTCAAAGGGGTAGGGGAAGTGGGAGAGGTAGGAGAAAGGAAAGAAGGGAAAGGAAAAATTATGAGAAAAGGAAAAAATGGAAACTAAGTCTTTGTAAATAGGGAAGGGTTGAGGGAGTGAAGGGAGGACAGGAAATGGGGAAAATATAAGAACCAAGATATATCATGCAATGAGACAAGTACCCAATGATAAATGTAAATGTATTGTATACCTAAAATGTACTAATAAAAGAATTTAAGGGGAAAAAAAGAAATTGTGCAACTTTAAATTTTGTCTATCTGTAAAATGGAGATAAAAGTACTATATAGAATTTCTATGTGTTAAGTATGCTAGTTTGTATAAAGCTGTCCAGCTACAAACGAGAGTAAAAAACTCAAACACTATACAGTGTATCTTTATTACTACTGTCACTATGTACTTTCGAAGTTAATAACATTAGGGTATTTTGAAGGAAAGACTTTTCAAATAAATTTTCTACATAGAAGTAGATAAAAAAGACACAAACAATTGGAAAGAAATTTTACATTTGGGGTTAGAAGACATAATGCAAAATTATCCACCCTGTACAAAATGATTTACAGAGTCAAAACAATCTCTATCACAATGTCAATAGGATTTTTACAAAAATTAATTTTAAAACATATAGAATCCATAAAGATTCTTAATGATCAAATAAGATCTGAGAACAAAAATCCCACAAAAATATACCCTGAGACATTGTGCTTCTTGGCTTATAAGCATTATCAGGCTACATTAATCAAAATAGTATTGAATTGAAATTATTTCCATTTCTCACACCACATACAACACAAAATCGATAGAAGAATTAAACCAAGACCTGAAATTATAAAATCTGTAGAGGAGAATGTAAGAGGAAATCTTCATGATATTGACCTTATCAATGATTTAATGATTACAATTCCAGAAGCATAAGCAATAAAATAAGAAATAGACAAGTGGGAATATACAAAAAGTATCTTCACATAAAAGGATACAATCAACAGGGTAATATGCAATTATGCAATGGAAGAAAATATTTACATTTCATGAAGCTGATAAAGAATTGATTTTCATAGTAGAGAAATAACTTCTACACGTCAATAGTAAAAATAAAAACAAACAAGAACAAAAACTAATAACTTGATTTTAAAATGTGCCAAATATTGAATAAAGACAGGCATGAATACTACTCTTTCACAAGAGCCTTGCTTATTACTTACTATAAAATGGAATGAATTCTTTAGGATTTTCTTAAGTTGCTGTCTTCTCACAAAAGATATGGAATGTCCAATGGTGTCCACAGCTATTTCTGTCATATCTGAAAACAGTCTTTTGAACAAATCTGTGTGTCATCATTTTGTATTGCTATCCACTCCTTGCTATCTGTGATTATTTCTTCCCTTGTACACCATGATTTTATCATTCCATATTTTTTTAACTCTCCAAAGATATCTCATTCATCCTTGATCTTTCTATACTGCTGCTGCCCTTCTAATCTCCAGATTATCAAATAAAATTGTCTTCTACATATGTTCATTTGAAAATAGCTCATGCATTTACATACAAATTTGACTAAAATAGAATCCATATTCCTTTTCAAATCTTCAATTCTTCCATAAATCAGTAGTGATGTCCTATCAGTCACATGGATTGCCAAGACACACACCAACATATAAAGTGTCTTATCTTCCTTATTCAATTAAATTATGTAATTTTTTCAATTTTACTAAGTACACTTCAAATGTGCTCTGTTGATTAAAATTAACTGTTATGCCGATTGGCATTGGAGTCACCTAGGAGATTAGGAAAGCACATTTTTGGATGTATCTGGGTGTGTCATAGAGATGGGGTCTTGGGGATATATATCTTGTCCCTTGTTCCTTTCTCTCTGGAACTCTTTCCTTGTGCTTTGCTTTCTGCCCACCATGAATTAAGCATTTTTGCTCTTCCAACATTATCTTTCTACCTTGGAGTCAGCTGAACATGGACTAAATCTGCTGAAATCATGAATCAAATTAAACCTTTCTCTTTTCAAGTTGTGATTCAAATATTTTGTTCCAGAAACAGAGAAGCTAAAATATCTGTCGAGTAGTATTTTTCCTTTCAACTGCTGCAATTGTGGTCCAAATTACCATTTCTCATTCGCTTTCTTTAAACTATTGAAGTGACTCCAAGTAAACTTGAAATAAAGTTTTTAAAAATCCATGAGTTCTACAGAGCTCTACAATTTCACTCTTCCCATCTATCATGACTAATCCTCAATTTCTCTCCTTTGCTCATTATGTTGAGTTATGTTGGGCTCACTTCAATACTAATGATTCTCTTCCCTTTGGCTCCAAATGATCAAAATTATACTTTGCCTTTATATCTTGAAATCTCATTTTTCAAATCCTTAAATGCCATGTAATAAGTAAGTCTATGTTGACCTCAAAACTCAAGCTGTTTATCTCAATCTAGACTCTTTTATTAATCTGTCCTTCTTCATTTATAGCTCATATTACAATTATTTTGACACTATTCTACCCAGACTTAAGTCTGTATTCCCAGTGTGTACTATAATATCTGATACAAAAAACATGCTCAATAAATAGCTGTTGGACACATAAAGTGGTGGAAAAATAACCCTAAATGCCAAAGCCCACATTGAATCCTTGTACTTTTGAAAAATTTGTTCTTTCTCACCATGCTCAGCAATATTCTGGTCTCTTTTCTTTTATAGAGACCTTACTGAAAAATTATATAACTGGATGCTATGAGTTTGAACTGAGATCTTTCCTGATACCAGATGTTTCTAAATGGTGCAGAAATTGCAACAGAGATAGTCCTCTGATGAGAACAATATTACTAAATTCTTCAGGGAAGTTTCAAAGAAAAGCTCATTCTAAATGTGATAGTTCCTCTGGCACATCTGAGTGAAGGTTTTTCAATTTGACTGCATATTAGAATCAACCAGAAATCTTTGAAAAAACAATCCCAGTACCCAAGTGTCACTTTGAACTATTTAATGTGGAATACCTAGAGCTAGGTTTAGGTATCAGTATTGTATTCACTCATTGAGTTTAATGTTTGCCAAAAATACTACTACACAATGCATTTTAAAAGTAATGACAGTGGCTCACAAACATGACATAATTGGAATATTTTCCAGTAATTTTTTTAAAATAAAATTTTCACAACCATCCATGGAGTAACTGACTTTGTTGAACTGGACATATTTAATAATATGCATACAAAAGCTCTATTGATGATTTAATATTTGGCAGATTTAGGAAATATTGACATATAGCGATGGACTCAATATTAAATTTTATCAATAAATTCTTTTGAATCTATTATTCTGAGAGGTAAAACTATAATATCAATTTTACTTTTCTAAAAGAAACAGGTTCCCATCCAGAAATGTCTCTTCTACTTATCATTTTTTATGTTCAAAGTACACTTTTCTGAAAGTTAAAAAGCAGACTAAAATGGTAACTTTAAGAGTATTATATCAATGACATACTCACTGATTATAACAATAGGTAACTGGCCAGATGTACTAGCAATTAATTACATAGGAATAGGGAAATGTAAAATAATAGTCACATAATTGCCAACTCTTAATTTGACAATTTTCTAAAAGATAATAAAATCTTAGTACAAGGTGAACCAAATGTTTAACTCAAAGATAATGCTACCAGAAAGGGAAATCTACTCAAATGGACAAATTTAAATTTAATGTGGGGTAAGAGGCAATGATGATTACTTACAAATGAATGAAAAAATTTCAGAAATGAAAGCACTGAGAAACAGAGTCACACTAAAAGGAAATTGTAAAAGGCAAGTTGATAATTAAATGTATTATCTGTCTTCTGGTGTTGGTTGTCTCTCCCTCTCTCTCTCTCTCTCTCTCTCTCTCTCTGTCTCCCCCCCCTTTTCCTTCCTCCTTCTCTCTCCTGACTCTTTCTTCTCTTTTGAATATTGCTTTATTCTTTTTGTTCTTCAAACAGGTCCACTGTGAACTTACTACTTAATTAATTAATTTTAGGCCAAATTGTTGAGATAAATAACATAATTAAGTTTTGGAAAAAGAACTAATTGATCTCCGTACTGATATATTTCAAAAATATATAGCCCCAAATAGTGGAATTTTAACTTGCAATATTTTCAGGAATACAAACACTCCATTTATATACAAGAGAGAAGTAGCAGTCTTTTATTTTTTTATTTTTATTTTTTGGACAGGAGGTTAAAAAAAGAATCTCCTTATTTTACATAGAATAAAATAAATTCTGTAAATCCTGTATTCTCACCTAATTTTTCAGAAGGTAAATACATGTTTCCTTGGCTCAAATAAATAATAGGATCTTCTGCTTCTATTACTCTGAGCTGTTTCCAAATCTGAAATTCATCTTTTTTGAAGGGCAGATACAAGGGAGAGAGGACTCCATTTGTCCAAGTATCTCATTGTCTTAACTCAATGTACTCTTGATTTCTCAGTAGACACTTGTTAAAAATTTCATGATATCTGGGTATGGTAGTGCATATCTGTTATCTCAGTGCTCTGCGGGTGTGGGGGGCTGAATCAGGAAAATCACAAGTTTGAGCCCAGCCAGGGCAACTTGGTGACTTATTGAGATCTTGCTTCAAAGGGCTGAGGATATGCGTAACTCAGTACAAAGGCCCTTGGTTCATTCCATAGTATTGGGTATAAAAAGCAATGGATTACAATTAAACTATTAAAATAGGTAAAGTATAGTAGAGAGATTTCAATATAGTACAGAGCTCAACTCCATATATAGCAACCACAGTTGGAAATTTATAGCCAAAAAGTGGAATGAGGGAGTCATTAGTTGGAAAATAACTAAGATGTATCCTTTCATATTAAAGTCATATATTAGACAAATGGATACAGATAGACTTTTGATGATATATGAATACTACCAAATATTAAAAGAAAGGGAAAGGAAATATTGACTGTCAGTATATGTGAAATTTTCTATGACTATAGACTACCAAGAAATACAGAGAGATTCTATTTCTCCACAGTATAGGGTTTTTAATTCAGTAGGTTTATATAGTGATTCACTATTGATTCTAAAATATAAAACAAAACAAAAAATTTGATTTTCTATATATTCTAAAACCTTGAGGAGTAAACTGGAAATTTTATATTTAAATTTTCATAAAATCAAAGTTGAGTATTTATTCAGAAGAGAGACCAATTAGATCTAGTTTTTAAAGAACAAAATATCTCCTGTTTGTCATATTTCATTTCTTCTCTTCTAAAAAATTTTGGCTAGTCACTTTTTGAGAAGTAAAGTGTGACCAAGTTTTATCACTTTAGATTTTTTTTACTACATTTAAAAGGTTTTCCTTTTAAAATTTCCATAAACCATAAAGTTATTCCAGTATCTCATAAAAACGCATCTTTTGTAAATAATTCTGTGATTAGTATGAGAATACAGAAGCCAAGAAATTTCTAATCTCTGCTCTATTATCTTCAAATTATTTGATTTTCATACTTAGGTTTGCCAGTGCACAGCAATGACATGATATTTTCAAATCCAATTATTGCATTTTCAGATAAGATAAATGGAACAAAATTCATTTCACTAGTACTTTACAGCAGATATCTCCTTTTGTCTAGCTGAATTACATCTTCAGTAAGTGAAAACAAAGTTTATATTTGTTTGCTTAGTTAAGCCATGACTCATCTTCTTGAGCCAGCTATGTTTAAATTCTATAAATTAAGAAAAAGGAAGTACTTTTTGATCAATAAGATAAATAACAGCACAAACTCCAGTATCATTGTGTAGAAAAAGAGATATTTTCATCAAATCAGAGCTTATAAGAGTGTAAAATCTCAAAAGGCAATTTTGCAATCTATCTAAATATTAAAAATGTTTTAGTGACATCAGAAATACAGTTGTTTGTGATGACAACAAATAGGAAAGAATAAAATCACCCATCCATTTCATTTTATGGAACACTATGCAGACATTAAAATGAGTAACTGGTGACTTAGGCCTGTTACAGAGAACAGCCTTGAAGAAATATCCTAAGCTACAGAATAAACAGTAGAAGAGGAGAGGGCTCTGCAAGTCAGTGGATCAGAGATTTCCTCTGCCACATGAGTGCTGGCAGGGGCTTGTCTTAGTTGGCTTGAGAGTTTCACCTGGAAAGGGAGGGAGGCCTCAGCTAACAACACTGCGCACGGATGGGAAATCAACTAGAGAAATGCATGTATCTGCCTCAAGTGAAGCAGGCAGGAAATTTCAAGTGATGAGGAGGCTTTTCTGGAATTGAAATACTCATGAAAATCAATTTAAATATCTAAGTTCAGAAAACACATATGCTAATTTATGAGCATAGCTTAGTAAGAACTTTCCAATCTTCCTAAGCCTTTTACTTCCTATCCTAATTTTACCCTACAGTATTCAGAAATCATAATTGATGAGCCAGGAGAACAGGCAGAAGGACAAGTTAAAAAAGAAGAAAAAAAGGCAAATTATTCCCCTTTTTTAGCTTTCTACAAATCCAAACCAGAGAGGAAGAGAAATTTTAAACTGGAGTAACACAATGCTGTAATGACATGGAAGTATTTTCAGGACTGAAAGTAGATGAAGACTTTTGACTATCTGAAAATGATTACAAAATTGGAAGACTTTCCGGGGAAAGGGTGGTAATCATTTTCCACAGATAATATTGGACCAGACAACAGAGGAAAAAGAAATTACATGACTTAATAATTACAATTTTCTGGTTATTTATTTGTTCTGTCTGTCTCTGTCTCTGTGTCTCTTTCTCCCTCTCCCTCTCTCTCTATCATATATATATGACGTGAATATGTACATATAAATATAAATAGGTATGTGAATTTTTCCTAAAGTAATCAAAAAATCTGTTCAAGTCTGCTGCTTTGAGTTGAAAAATTTTTACCTAATTATGAAACAGATGATTTTTCTATATTTGTAGGGTTAATTCTTGTTATACCATACTTGTGTATTTTATACACTTGTGTATGTATACATGATTATATAGTTTATTTATATACTATCTATACTATATGTGTATATATACACATGGTGCATGGATGTGTATATAACTATTTATGAATACAATTTTTAAGTGTTAAGAGGATGAGATGGTTATAACTAATTCAAGAAAGATTTTCTTATTAAATATTCTTAATTAAAAGAAGACTAAGAAGAGGGACATGGAGATTCTTCTTGGGCACACTGAGAAAGAAATAAAACATAATTCTCCTTATTGTGTGGAGTAACAGTTACATATACTGAAGGTACATATATAAAATATTCAGTGGTTCTGTGAAAGACAATGCTTAATTGTGGTATTTATATACAATGGAGTGCTTTTCTGCCATAAAGAAACATAAATTTGAGTCATATGTAGGAAAATGGAAGCACCTTGAGACCACAGTGTTAAGCAAAATAAATGAGCTGCACAAGAATAAATATTCATGGTTTTTCTTATATGAGAAACCCAAAATATAAATAAAAACAAAATAAAAGAAGGATAATGGGAAATAGGAAGATAAGTCTTTTGCAAAAGGGAAGGGGACCAAGAGATGGAGGGAGAAAAAGGGAGGATAAGTGAAAGGGTGAAGAACTGAGAGGTGTTGGAGACTGGTACTGACTGCCCAGGAGGAACGTCGTCATTACATCCTGAAAATATGTACTAGTAAAAACTAAAACTTGGGCTAGGGATTTAGCTCAGTGGTTCTGGTGCCTGCCTCACAAGCACAAGGTCCCGAGTTCAATCCCTGGTACCAAAAAAAAAAAAAAAGAAAGAAAACTAAAAATTGAAAAATTACACATTTTTACAAAGCTGAAGCTTCAAAGACATTATGCATTTTGCAGCATCAGATCTAAAAGATAGTGAAGTGTTAACACACTGCAAATTTCTGGTTCTTGAGATTGCGGTCCTTTAAAAAATATGAGCCTTCATTCTTGTGTGCACACAAAAGAACTGAATTTTCTAATCCTTTAATAGGACCTGTTTAATAAAGAATATTCTGAAAACTAAAGAATAAACAATATTATTAATGTAAAGAAAATAATGCAAATTAAAATCATAGAGAAAATATAACTTCCGTTACTGGCATTTTTATTATATCTGTTTAAAAAACAGAAGCATAATTTTATACATATTGTATAACATATGTGATTTTGAAGCTCCAAGCCAGAAATATTATCAAGCTGTCTGCAAACACGTTTTTTAATCCTGAAAAAGAAATTCGATAAAGATTTTCAATTACATGTAAATGGATACATGAAAAGTTATCTCTGACATTTTGTTTTTCCTTTGCTTCAAATTTTAAATTAAATACATAGGGATCCAGTACAATTGTTTGATACATTTTCTATGTCCATTGGAGTTCAGTAGTTTGACCATTGCATTTGTGCCATGATGACTTCATATATACCAATTATAGCAATAAAATTAAAAAGCACTTTACATACTAACCATCTAGATTTAACCGTTGACAAGAAGAAAGACAATACAAAGAGAAATTAAGTGATTACCTCAAAGTCTTGCATAATGACAAAGCTATAGTCTTCAGCCAGGGCTATACACAAATGTATATTCACAAGCACATGTATACACACTTACATTTCTGGTTGTAAGTGTTCTACCAATGAACTATATCCCAGGCCTTTATATATATATATATATATATTTTTTTTTTAAATATCATGTTTTCTTCTCTATTAAAATTTTTGAAGTTTAATGTGCATAGAGAATTCATTACTGTATATATCAGAACAATAGGCCTTAATTAACCCTCTTCATCAAGAATTTAAGCATTATTAGGATCTGAGAAAAATCTCTCTTTTTGCCTATCACCATTAAATACCCATAGGAAATCACCATCTCCAGTACTTACACAAGTTATTTTTTCTTCTTTTTGAACATCTTGTAAATGGTATGACTTAGTATGCTTTTTTGTGTATTTGACTTTACAAAGTCTGTAAAATTCATATATATTACTATAATTGCAGATAATTCATTTTATTGCTATTCAGTATTTTATTATATTTTATGAAAATATTGCAATTTAATTATGCACTCTACTCTTGACCGATGTTTGCATTGATAACGGTATTTGACTGTCAGATTAATATAGAACATTTTGTATATGACTTTTTGATCTACACAAACATGTACACACATGTCTTTACCTGACTTATTTCAAGGAAAGAGATCTCTTGACGACAGAAACAGCGTTAAGTTTTATAGGATGCTATCAGTTTTCCAGTGTGATTGTATGAAGGTGTCAGAAGAATACCTGTCTTCCATTTTTATGACTTGGCTATTTAGCCATTCTGAAAATGAATCGCTCTATCAGTTAGTAAAAGGTGAGTGTTAAATTTCAAATTATAACTGAGAACTCTTACTTTTGACATTTTGTATATTTGTGGTTTTGCTTCCTGTGTATTGAAGCATGGAACATGTAGGAACATGTAGGACTGTTACAATATTTTGATAAGTCGACTACCTTATTGTTATGAAATGCCTTTTTATATGCCTCATAATTATTTGTGTTCTGAAGTATACCTTATGTTAACATAGCCACTCTCATTTCTTGTATTTAAATGTGCATTGTATATCTTTTGTCACACTTTACCTTAAACCATATGTCTGTGTATTTAAATGTGTTCCTTGACAGTATATGGTTAGAACCTGTTTTTCTATTTGGCTTGAAAATCCTTGCTTTTAATAGTATTGTTTAATCACATACTATAATTACTAATTTCATAGGTTATTCTATTCTTTTATTTTTTGGTCTATTGTTGATATTTTTTTTCTAACTGTTCATACTTTTCCTGCCTTCATCTCCTGTTTTCTTCACTTCTTTTGCATTAATGTGTACTACTAGAATGCAGTGTACTTTTACTATTTGTACTTTAGAGTATTTTTTATTGTTTTAGTATTATCTGAGTTTTAAATAGACAAATTTAAATTGTTGTATTCAAATGTCATGTTGTCATATTCAATATTTCAGTATTGAATCATATTCAATACTTCAGTTATCATATAAAAATCTCATGATAGTGTATCATTTCCTCATCACTCAATATTTTGCTATATGTGTCATTTATTTTACTGACTATATACAGAGTCCACCAATGTATATAAATATATATATATATACACACATACTTCAGGAAAGGGAAAATAGTATGATTTTTTTTCAACAGATGGTGTTACTCTAGAATGGGAGATCCTAGAGGTTGTTGCATATCACAGAAAACTCACTACACTGCTGGCCCCCAGAGAAGAAACTGAAAACGCATGTGGAACATTCTCGATGACCAAGGTCACTCAAACAGCAGTTCATCGTACTAATAAATGAGTGGAAGCTAATGGCCACCACTTTGAGCACCTTTTGACATCTTGTAATTGTAGAGGACAAAAATTAGTATTAATCTCAAGATGTTTCAATAAAATTAGTATTAAGATATTTATGTATGATTTTTCTTTTCCTGAAGGGTGTATACATTTTTGGAAGAATCACAAGGTTGTGAATTTGTTTCAGAAAGGTTGGAGAAGGGAATTAATGTGGCTGGCTGTGAGTCATTCACTTCTCTTACCTGTGAGATATCCTGCCAAATAAGATAAAAAGGAAAGTACTCAAAAAGATGTGTTTGCCTACTGGACATCAAATGGATTAAATGATATAGTTAAGAGGAAGAGTCTTCTGAAATACCCTGAGCTGGGAATCTTGTGGTAAGTAGAACTTAATGAATATGATGAACAGTCCCTGGAAATGTTATATAATTTATATATTTCTCCGGGCCTTTTCATAACATAAATATTCCCCTCTCTCTGTAAGAAACCCCATAACCCTGACCTAGAACACACACTTCTAGGTAAAGGGGACATCTCAGAGACAGAGTAAGGATCCTTCATATCCCAGATCTGCCTCTTCTTCCTGTGCATGTTTTTTCCTACTATTGCTTTTCATATTTAGAATGATTTAATAAAACATAATACTGGAGAAGAGCCCTGTTTTTGTTTTTGTTTTTACCGGGGATCGAACTCGGTTCCTTGTACTTGCGAGGTGGGTGGCGGAACCACTGAGCTAAATCCCCGGCCCTAGCCCTGGTTTTTTTAATCTGTTATGTCATTCTGATTCTATGTGAAGCTTGAATCAATTGTACTTCATATATATGTAAAATGATAAAAATCTGCTTTTGTACCTACTTATTTGCCATTTACAGTTATCTTAATTCTTTTGTCTAGCATCATGCTTCTAAGTCATAATGTAGGTCTTATTTACAAATTGTCTTACCTTCTGTTATTTGAAAGTAATTTTTATTTTGTGTTTTTGAAAGATGTTTTTGCTAGCTATACACTCGAAGTTGTAAGAGTCTTTTTTGTATGTTCATTTGTTTTTTAGTTTTTCCTTTTTGCACCTTAAAGTCTTTACATCTTCTCATTTTTTTTTCTAGCTTGCCTTAGTTTCTGATGAAGCACTTTTATTAATAATTGAACTTGGCACAGATCTGTTAATGCACATTAGAAGGCTGGTCCTCAGGGTGGTGATATGTAGGTAATATGGAACCTAAGAATTGGCATTTAGTGGGAGGGCCTTAGCTCATCAGAGGTCCTGCCCTCAGACAGGATTATGATAATTCTTTTCTTGGGAGGGGGATTATACAGAAATCAGTATGGAGATACCTCAAAGAACTAGGGCTAGAGGTCTCATTTGGCCCAGCTAGTCCCCTGCTGGGTATCTCCCCCAAAGAATTAAAAGAATCATACTACAGCAATATATGTGCACCCATGTTTTTAGCAGCACAGTCTGTAATAGATAAAGCTTGGAAACAGCCCAAGTGCCCATCAACTGGAAACTGGATAAAGAAGATGTG
>NW_004624769.1:2677294-2708941 GCF_000247695.1 Heterocephalus glaber
ATAAATAAATAAATAAATAAAACTCTGAATGTGGAACACTGGCAAAAAAAAAAAAAAGATAATTCTTACATGACTGCTTAGGAGATCTCCAAGGGCTGTTATAAAAGTTGGACCCTGGTCCCACCCATCTCTCTCTGCTCCCTGACTTGCAGTGTAATTCTTCCTCCCACATGAGCTCTGCCATCCTGCATGAGATCTTCACCAGACTCACATGGAGTGCCAGGTCCATGCCTGTGAATCGTCAGAAAAATGAACTAATTAATCCTCTTCTCTTCATAAACAGTCTGCCTCAGGAATTTCCTTATAGTTAATAAAAACAGACTAATAACATTAATTTTGTAGTACCTTATTTCCTTTGGCATTGTTTTTCAGTATATATAGCACTGCTTTTTGAAGAAAGCATTTAGATCATTGATTTCCAGAATATTCTCATTAAATGTTATTATTTTTTATTCTCATTGTTATTATTATTGTTTGTCATGTAACTGTTACAAATTATACCATTAATATTAAGTTAAAATATGTATGTTTTAAATTTATTTTATTATAAAATGAACATATACTCTGTTGTGTTGTATGAAATGTTTTATCCATGCATGTTATGGTTGTGTGTACATACATGGAAATCTCAATAGATTCAGATGATTTTGTTAGAGCATGGTTGAAGCCTTCTTTATCCTTCTTGGTTTCTTTTGTGTAATTTCTTTAAAATTTGTTAAAGGACATGTATAAAACTTTTTTATTTCCTTGCAGTGTTATCTGTCTCTCAATTTAGGTCTTATAATATCTGCATAATGCATTTGGAAATTAAGTTGTTATATGCATATAAATTAAAACTACAATATTTTCCTAGTGAATAGCATCCTCATAGCTATAAAATGTTTCTATTTATTTCTTGTAATTTTTTCTCAGATATTGAAATATCTATGATATTATAAATTTGTTTCTTTGATATTAGAATAGTTCCCTGATTCATATTATCTTTATTTTTTACATATTCCTAACATTGTGTGATTATAATTTTCAAGCATATAGAAAGGTTTAAACATTATGCAGTACATAACTATATGATTATCACCCTGATTCTCCAATTAGTATTTTTAAATTCACCTTATCACATATATATTCCTGTATATAATCTCTTCTCATTAGCATGTTATTTTGGTGCAATTCAAAAGTGACAAATATCAGCACAACTTTGGTGAGCAATTAGTGAACATGCTTATCTTTAAGCAGAAATCAATAGCTGTTTGCATCTTGAACATTTACATGCTGAGAATTACACAAATCTTAAGTGTACTGTTTGATGAGATCTCTCAAAGTATACACTTGTGGGATCCAGTAGCAATTACATCAGGTAATTGGAGTTAAGTAATTCAGATAAAGCACAGGGTAGATTTCCCATGAGTTGGTTGTGTATTTCATACAATTTCCTTCCTTCTCTGTCACTGGGTCTCAGGAGCAACTTCAAACCTTTTGTGTTTCTGAATTATGAGTGATAGAGTGGTCCTGTTATTACAAATCTTAGGAAAGTATATCAAGTCTTATACTCTCTTACATGTATGCAATTCTTTTATTAGATTTTTATAAACTATTCTTATTTTGTTGTGTAATATCTTCACCAGTAGTAACTTAAAAATGCAGTAAATGTTATCTTTTGAAGACTAAGAAAACATTTATATATTCAAAATCAGACCATTGATACATAATTTGGTTTGGGACCAAAAAAAAAAAATCCCTAAATTTGAAAAAAAAAAATCCATTTTATAAAAAAACCACATCTTCTTTATCCAGTTTCCAGTTGATGGGCACTTGGGCTGTTTCCAAACCTTAGCTATTACAAACTGTGCCGCTATAAACATGAGTGCACATATATCGCTGTGGTATGATTCTTTTAATTCTTTGGGGGAGATACCCAGTAGAGGAATAGCTGGGTCAAATGGAACCTCTAGCCCTAGTTCTTTGAGGTATCTCCATACGGATTTCCACAGTGGTTGCACCAGTCTGTAACTGGTGATTTGGAGTGTAGGTAAGTTGGCCTGGCTCAGTTAAGCAACTCATCTACTAGTCTTGGCTGTCCTTCTAATGCTGTGCAGTATACTGCTGCTTAGCTACACTGCTGTTACTGGAGTTCATTTGTCTACTAAGTGTGATGATGAGGGTGAATGGGTCATCTAATTTCATTATGTAGCAGGTAAGCTTAGTGTGAAAAGGATAAAAATAGCTTAGAATACAGAAACAAAAAGAAATGTCAATGTCCAGTACTCTTCAGGAATCCGTGCACTAACTTTTCTGTTGTCCTACTGACGACAGCACATCACATGACCAAGTTCAGAATCAGAATGGAAGAATAAACACATACAGGAACTTTTCAAATCACAGGCCTTTGTTGCAACTACCTATCATATAACGTTTGGATCACATGTGCAACCAAAGTGCTCTAGGGTTCTTCCTCTGTCTTTGTCTCTCTCTCTCTCTCTCTCTCCATTTCTCGCTCTCTCTCTCATCTCTCTCTCTAGCCCTTCTCTCCTCCCTCCCTCTTTTTCTCTCTCTTAGAAATTGAACTTGAGTGATCCATAGCATGAAGTGATAGAAGTCAAATTTTCATTGAATCCTAAAATGTGTTCTTTGCAAAGCACGCTGTTTCAAAATTCTTGTTAAAAATTTAAAACAATTTTTCTTCTATAAGGTTGAAGTATGAAAATAACACAATTTTAAACCAACAAATAAGTAAAAAAAGAAAATAACCAAAAAGAATAATATTTTAAGTATTAAAGAGCAATGAGACGTTTTCCTAAAGATTACCAGCAGGAAAAAATGTGTGTGTGGTTTAACAGAAAAACCACAATCCAGAGTAATTTATTTTGAATCTGAGCAGTGTACGTTACTGTATGTGTGCTGGGGAATCTCACTGTGAGACTTTCTATGAAGTGGTAGCAATTAGAGTTATGTGGGTTTTTAAAAATGTAATTCCATCCTAGATGTATTTTATACCATATAAATTGTTTTGTCTGATTTTTTTTCAAAATGAGACAATGAAATATTTTTGTTATTCTGAAAATTTCAATGAGACCATTTTTATCAGTGAGTGTAGACTTCACAAACGCATTGCCTATTATTTTTCTTAGACTCTCATCTTTCTTCCAAAAGGTAACAGACAATTTTGATTAAGGGCAGTATATAAACTTTACAGTTAAAACTTAAGACCAGTAATCTTTAATGACCCCTTGGATCTAGGCAAATTTCTTCTTCATATAATGCAAGGTATAGAAAAATGCCTTCATTATAACATTCTCATTTTCTGTCCATAATCTTCTTGTATTAAAGCAAGAGACAAACATTCTTTTTTTTTTGTACTGGGGATCAAACTGAGGACCTTGTGCTTGCAAGGCAGGTGCGGTGCCACTGAGCTAAATCTTTGGCCCTAGAGACAAACATTCTTGTCACTGCAAGACTTGGAAGTTAAAATGTTTTTCAGCAACAGTGCTTCCCACAATAAGTGATACAACAGTACTTAACAACTTATAACAATTAACATTTATTGAAGAGTTATTATGTGCCCAAGATTTTTCAGTTACTTGCATACATTAGTTCTTTTAACAAATATAGTAACCCTATAACATAGCTGTTTCCTCACCTATTGTAAAAATGAGAACCATGAGATACAGAAGGATAAAAATTTTTCCCAAATGTTCTGTAGGTAAGCAAATCACCTTGTCTAACCTACCTACTTACATCAGGTCAATATTTATCCCAACTATGATACTAAAGTAGTCTAATGGATTATCAATTTTTTTTTTCAGTTGGAACAACAAACATCTGGTCAAGTAAGCTTTCAATAAATCTTCTACTTTCACTTATTCCTCTTCTTAATTAGGCCACTAACATATTTGTCTTAAATTTTGTTGCTTAATAATTTCACCGCAGGTAAATATTGCTAACATTCTCTAGAATAAAAAAAAATGTAGTTTTACAGTTTTTTTTTTATATTTGACAATATAAGAGAGATGCAGTTGTATAGAGAATCATATCTTCAACTACTGGTGAGAATTGGTCTGCAATCTTAATGCATATAATTGTATGTAAGAACTCATATCTAAACCATGACAATTTTTATCTCTATTTCTGAATTCATGTAATGATAGATTTTGCTTGGTCACTAAATATCAGTTTTGAAATTTGCCAAGCTCTTTCCTGACGTAGGGATTTTGTATGTGCTACATTTTCTGCCTGAAATTATACACACCAGCTCAAAGACAGTGTTAAATTTTAAGCCTCATCTTGATAATTATCTGCATAAAGAGAACTTTCTTTACCCTTTTATCCATATCTCCCTCATCTATACTGTATATATTATTATATTATCTGGTCACTCATTTTTTCCTTATAAATTATAAGCAAATTATAAATGACAGTAATTTTAGTTTACCTTTATCTTCCATAAAAAATGCAATCTCCATGAAACCTAAAACTTCATCTAGCATCTTAATTTTTATGCTCTCAACACATAGCATAATTTGCAAATATATTTGTGATTGATTTAATAAATGAATGGAACAATGATAATGAGAAGTGAAATATCTATCTCTATGGTTTAATAATGTGTTTCTTTTTAATTTCCCCCAAGGAATTGATTGCTTATCAAAAGAAAATTTTACTTATTCATTTCACTTGGAAGAAGTCTAAATTCAAATTGAAAAATAATAGAATATGAGTTTAGTGAGTGATGCAAAAATAAGAATTCTTAGAAGCATGATGCTCAATTGTTTCTAAACTTATTGTTCTAATAAATGCAACTAAAAGCAAAACAAATCTGAAAATAAGTTAAATAAGCACACACGAATACACTACCTCATATATTAAAATAATAATAGATTTGTCAATGAGTTATATTCCAGTTGTAGATCCTTATTATAGAAGAAATATGTAGGGATGAGAGTAAAATCAATAATGAGATGATAGAAAACATATTGATATATTTGGTTCGTCTGAAATAGACTGCTGAGGTGGTCCTGTTTCTTTCCTAAATCAATGAGATATGTTATGGTATCTACCTGTCCTGTTTATCTCTAAAGTTTTCCCTGAAGAGTGGGATAAATGGACTTGAGAAGGCATACACGTTACTAAAATAAAACATAACTAACATTCGGTCCCCGCTTAAATTTATCTTTTGTAAAACTTCTTCTCAATGATATCTAGAAACTAATCACCAATATAATTTATAATCAAATATAGAGATAATTGTTAAAAGCATTTGTCTTTTTAAATATTTCTTTAGTTCCCTTTTTTGTAAAGATTCTGTATTTAGGCATAAGAAATCAATTTTTCAGAATAAAATATGTTTTGAAAAAATAACACTATTGAGTAGACCAAATTCACCAGTTGAAAGGATCAAACTTTTGGTGCACAAAGCAACAAAGTTGAATTTCTTAGATATAATGTTGTGAAAGAGAACAAACACCAAACAAATATAAACTATATTAAAACACTTATACAAAGTCACACCATAAACAAACTACGATATAGTGACAGAAGTCAGAACTGAGGTTACTTGGGGAAGAAGATTGAGAGGAAGCAAGAGAAGGTGTGAAGGCAAGTCAGATGATTCATATTTTGATAGAAGTGTTGGCAATTAGATTTATATCTCATATGTAAATAATATCTAAACAAAAATAACCTGTGAAAATATGATAGGTGAGACCAGTGTTCATTGCTTTCCTTTTGGTAGAGTCTTTTCTACAATTTGCCTACCTGAAACGGAGGTTTGCTAAGCAAAAGCCCTGTCTATACCAGTCTGAATTTAACACCTTGGACATCTGTCCATGTTTTATCTATTGAGCCATGATTTTCCTCATTTATGTGTGTTTTCCTGGTGAATGACTACATTTTTTTCTCTAGTCACTCTTAAAAGTGTCCCAGTTTGGAAGATAAATAATATGGTCATATTAGAATTAATTAGCCATGAGAGGAATCAGAACCCCAATTGGGGTGATCAAAGTATTTAGCTTGACAGACTTCTCAGCAAACTTAATGAAATTTACATAAGCCTCTTATTGCCATTTGCTAACTCCTAATCCGTAGTGCTCATTAGCAGAAGTTACCACTTGAAAAATTCTCTCTCATTCTTCTCCTGGCCAACATTTTGTAATTTTTATCCAATTGAAACAAACTCTCAAAAATCTGAAATTGAGAAGTATTTCCAAGAGACTGATCCTGAAGTTATTAAATTTAATCAATTAGAAATCACTATTTAACATCTTTATCCAGGAACCAGCTTTCTCTGTAATACCAAATATTTCACCTAGGTGACAGTACTTCAAGTAGCTTAACAGATGGTTCCATAATAGACTAGCTCAACAAAACATAGAAAATTATCTTTCTTGATCACTTTTGTTTCTTGGTTTCTGGTTAATGGAGAAGAAGATGAGAAAGCTCTGCTACTTTCTCTACTTAACTCAGACTGAGGGTAGCTTTTCCATTTCCAATATCTAACCTCCAAGGCCCTCTTGGACATTACCATCAGTTTTCTTTTTACCCATTTTTGAGCTGGTGGATTGAGAAAGTTAAAGTAGTAGCTAATATACAGAGGGCTCACACTGGGGAACCAGTTAGTTAGGAATGAACATAAGTTTTGTTAGAGCAGTCTGCCACACATGGTGATAATTTCCTTACTGATGCTCCCAGTTCTCTTTTTCTTGTGCTACATTCTTTGCATACAGAAATGAAATTTAGTAAAATATATCACATGATGTTAACTTAATCCTTAAAATTTATCTTAAATTCTCTAATAGATCTATAACATAATACATATTATTTTTAAGCTATATATTTTACCAGTTTGTTACAATGAGTAACCAAAAATACTACTACAATTAAAGGAACAAAGGAGATTACTTTGTGTCATGCAACAAGATGGTAAAGGTAAAATATTTAGAAATAGTCTAGAGGATTTACTATACCCAAAAAACTCAAGCTCCTTCTAATTCTTGGTATAGGTGTGTTTTGCATCTGTATTTTATTCTCATTTTTAAAAAAATTGTCTCTTCTGTGGTATCACATCCACCTATAGGCAGGAATAAATAGGAAAGCACCAAAGTCTTCCTATAGGAAATTCTTCATATGTTCTTGTAGGAAAACCTTATTCTCGCATTTCCTTCTGCATTACATTGCATACAAAGATGTCACATTGATACTTTTTCATGTAAAGAATGTTGGATTTTTAAACTTGTAAATAGCAGAAGCAGGAAGGAGAAGTGTTGTGCACAGTTTTTTTAGATGAACAATTCACAGCCCCTTCCAAACCATAGATCTTTATAACCTCCCTTTCAGCTAGCCATGCAGTTTTAGATTAAATGCCACCTCCTCACACAAGGTTTCTGTGTGATTATTTCCCGTGTGCCATTCATTCTGTATCATTCTTTATTGTGCCATATCCCTAAGAGACTGACCTTTGTGGAATGCCACAATTGGATTTGAGACCTCTGACTTTTGGTCAATGAGAATTTTGGGAGAATAACAAAAAACTGATCTTGGGTTATTCATCTCCCATCTCCCTCCCTTCCTATTCTAACATTGTGTCTCTCATCTGCCATGTGTCTAGCTAATGTATTTGAAGTTCTCTGATTATTCCCTCCATAGGCTTTCTCAGACTTGAGAGCAATAATTGCTTCTCAGCTGTTAGCCCCAAACAATTTACCTAATTCCTTTTCTGTTTTATTTTTTTCTATACCTGCTCATATCTTTCTTTACAAATAGTACTTCCATTCAGTTTTTCTCAAGTGACCTACTTAAATGAGCCATTTATTTTGTCAGCATCCCATCTAACACACTTTTTGAACTAGTAAATCTAAAGTAGATCACAAGTAGCTTTCAGTCTCATCACCCTACATTTTAAAGTACTTACATTATTTGAACTTATCTGATTATGCATATAGACTTTGCGTCTCCATAGTACAGTGCAAGCCCTTTGGGAGAAATTACCATGTCCATTTGGTTCTTGTATCCAGGATGTCTGCTACCATATAATACTTATTCAAGACAAGTGAATGAATAGCAAGGGCAACATTCCTATTTGCTGATTCAAATTTGCCTGGAGTCCCTCCTCCAGTAATCCAAGGTCCTCTAAAACCTCAGATCACAACCATGTCCACTGTAGGTAAAGCAAGACATCTATATACTAATTGTATCTGCTGTTGAAATCTACCACTTTCCTGGACCTTTAAACTCTTTATTATGATTTGTAATTAAATTCTTTATTTTCATGAAGATTTCCTTCCTTTAATCTTTCCTTGTAGTTAGATTTAATCATCTTTAGCCTTATAAACTGTCACTAAGAACTCTTTTAGAAGCAAAAGTAAAGCCAAGCATCAGTGATGCGATTGTTGATAAAAAATGACATGAAAGATGCTTACACTTTTATTTCTTAATTGAGAACATATGCAGAATACATATCCTAACATGTGACTATATAGGTCATATTTCCAAATACCTGTTTAGGACTATTCCCTGACATAGTCAGGAATGAATTAAATATTCCATCATGCTTTTAGAAATATTAACTGATTCATTTTCTTCCCAGGGTATTTTCTTGACTACCATTTTTCACTGAAATACTCATGCTAAAAATGAAAGTGCCCAGAGATTAAACTGTATCTTGTAGAGCGATCATTCAAAATGGAAACACAAGCAAATTTCCAAGTTAGTATTGCATATGCTTATGTAATTTGATATAATTAGAACATTTGGGTTTATCACTGCTATTTTAGACAGAAGATTATTTGTCTATATGCTTAATATTATTTTTATTCTCATATTTGTAACTCATGTTTTATATAGAATGTTGCCCTAACCACTAATAAAATGTTAGCATAGAATGATATCTTGAAATATATATTCCACATATACTTCAAGTGGAAATGTAACAAAATATCCCCCCCCACACACACACTATCCTGAAAGGTATTGTATAACATTTAGAATTTTTACAAACATACCATAAGGAAAAATATATAAAAACATGATTAGAGAGATCAAGTTCAGATAAAACTTATTGGAAAAATAGGTAAGAAATATTATGTAAGCAATATTGTATTGTATAAATAACTAGAAAGAATATTTTGAAAATTCTCACCACAAAAAGTAATAAATTTCTGAAGTAATGGATATACTAAATGGCCTTTTTTATTATTATACAATATAAAAATACATTGAAACATTACACTATTCTCCAAGAGCATTACAATTATTATGTGTCTATTTTAAAAGAAAGAAAATAAAATATAATATACATTTATGTCCCGGCCCACGGGTAAGTCAACGGAGACCCTAGAGGGGGCGTGAGGATGACAAAGGACAGGGGACACGAGAGATGGAGACAAGACAGGTTTCTGATCAAGTCTCGTTTATCGCAGAAGCTGTTACAACATATATACCATAGGGCTAGAAGGAGGGAGCAAGGGGAGGGTACTGGGGCTACTTCCTTGTTGCCGGGTAGACTTGCAACAGGCTTAGATATGCCCGTAAAAGGCACTCACGAGTACTGGGGGGTGGGGGGGGACAAGGCCCCCCACACATTTACATTCAAAATGGTCTTTTTTTTTTTTTTTTTCTGTAGCAAGGATCGAACTCAGGGCCTTGTGCTTGCGAGGCAGGCAGCGGCACCACTGAGCTCAATCCCCGGCAACATTCAAACTTACGAACATGAAAAAGAGTATTAGATAATGCCAAAATTATGTATAAAATAATAAGCAGCTTCTGAGAGAGTCTAGAAGGAGAAATTTGAGAGTTTATAAAATATTAATTGGTCTCACCAGTCTGTGATCCGCAGATTCCCTGTTTGAAATGCTTTCTTTACCCTATTTAAGGTCTTTCTTCCCCATAACTGAACATGGCTTTCAAGGGAGAAATCCTTCCATAAAGGTAAGCAGGTGATCAAGGTGCTGATCTGCTCACACACTGCTATAGTGTGTCTTCCATCTAGTTAGTCTCTGACTCTTATCCTACTACAATTTCAAAAGAAACAATTGAAAATAATATGAGGAAAATATCTTCCAAAAGAATTTGAAGATGTTTAAAGAGAAATGCAAGCAAGAGTATGATGTTGGAAAATTCAGTTTAAAGTTAGATCCCTCTCCAGTATATTTAAAACTTAAAAAGATATTGTATTTTAAATACATGATTACTTTCAAAATAGAAACAATTTAATTCAGTTTAAAATGAAAATTAGCTTTTTCTCTAAATATATATATTTAAATTTATCCCGCCTGTCTTTAGCTACTCTTGTCCTTTTCTGTACTGTGTTTTGTTGGTTCCATGAGTCTATAAATTGAATGCATATGTAATTCCATGGTTCTCTGAGTTTATACCACATAACTTCACAGCAGATCATTAGCTGTGCTATGGATCAGTTAAAGCCTGTTTATTTATGTATTTTTGCAAGTGGGACAGCTCATCCTTTCTCTCCTTCCTTTCCAATTCACTTCAAGTTAAGACACTGAAATTTACAAATGTTCATATAGTGTATTCAAAGAAAAGACATTTATCTCATCAGCTGCATGTTGTTTATTGCAGACACCATACTTTATGGCAACTATTAATGCAGAGTTCAGGAAGAGTAAAATATAGTACTCAAACTTGAGGTGTGATTATATACTTCAAACCAGTAAAGAAATATGGACCAGAGATTAGCAGTCTCGGGAAGTAGGTCAATGATACCCTGCAGCAAAGCCATTAAGATGAATAGAAAGCACAGTAGGATGTTTCTAAAATTCTCAGAACATGCAAATTTCTATTTTATTAAGTAATGGAAGGATTAAATGAATGTTAGAAAATATTTCCTTTTACATGTGTGTTTGATAATGATTTTTGAGCAGGTAGAAATTTTTATAATGCCATAATGATGAAATTCATGCAAAATAATAGGTTGTGTATAATATATAGTGTTTTAAACACAAAACAGTATATAATAGGCAAAAAAAGAGAAAATTTCGTTACCAAATAAAAATTTATTTCATATTTGGGGAAATATACCTTCTGATTTGTTTCCTACCTATCCATATAGAGTTCATCTCCAGGGCATGAGAAAGGTAGTTTCACTTTTAGAAGTATGTCTTGATAAACAATGATGTTGAAAATAGATGAAATTGAATCTACCGAGTCATAGATCTATCACAGATATTATCTCTAACCTTCCAGACCAATTTGCCTTTATTCCATACACCTCTACTGAGGATTATGTATTGAGTTTTTAAGTGAGGAGAAAGCACCCATAGATTAACATATAGTAGGAAGTTAACATGCTTCTTCTCTTATACCACAATACTAGGAGGATTTCACATTCCAATTTTCTTGCTCAAACTCAAGCATCTAGTATTGAGATTATATTTGTTTCATTTGGGAAATTTCACAGGAAGAAGAATTAACCCTTTGAGTCTAACAGTCCAGACACAAGCTACATGCAGGTATCAAATTTGGGCACTGCAAAAAACTCTAGAAAGAAGAGCTGCATCTCTTTTCAAGGTTGAGAAAAGTAGTGACAATTCCAAGGTCCCTTTCATCTTTCAAGTTGGGAGAGCTAGTTTTCAAATTATCCCTAACATCAGTGTCCTCCACTAAATGAGCAGATGTTACACTCAGAGACAGTGATATGAATGTCACCAGAATATGCACTGCGTTTCCTTAGGATTTTATAAAAACTCACTTTACTAATGAGTATAATGCGTAAGTAACTCTTTGAAACCTGTAAAAGATTGAGCAATGGAAAGAGTGCAGTGTAACAGGAAGGGCCCAGACTTTGGAGTCAAATTGTCTCTGTGTATAACTCAGTGCCACCATTTACTGGCAAACATCTGGTTATTTTCTACTTTCTACTGATCTCAGTCTCTGCTCACTAGAAAATGGATGTAATATTAACTTTACCAAAGAGAAAATGATGTTTCTAAGTTTATTGTGTATCCTGCTATTTTGTTGAATTTGTGTATTTCTAGGAGATGTACAACAGTGTCACACCAATGGATATTTAAATTTCTTTTATTTGTATTTTAATTTTTTTAACGTCAATCTTCCATTTTTAAGGAAATTATTATGTTAGGAATACAAAATAAATGCAATCATTGTGGGAAATTAGTACCTATACATTTAGCATTTGAACCTTTATATTTTCTCTTTATTTCCCCTTCTTTCCATTTTCCTCCATCCTCAAATCCCCTTCCCATCTGCAAAAGGTCTACCTCCTGTTTCCTCTTTAAATTATTTATATTTGGGGCTTCTCATATAAGAGAAACCACATGATACTTAACCTTCTGTGTCTGACTTATTACACTTAGCATTATGGTCTCAAGGTGCATCCAGTTTTATACAAATGGGAAATTTTATGCTTTAACTTTAGTAGTATTATTCCATTGTGTATATGTACCACATTTTTTTATCTATTCATCTGTTAATGGACATATAGACTGCTACTAAGATTTAGCTTTTATGAGTTGTGCTGCTACAAACATAGGTATGCTTGTATCGCAGTAATATGATTACATATGATAAAAATATATAAAATGATATTAAATATGATAATATGATAAAACTTTTGGGAAGGTGCTCAGAAGAGGTGTAGGGTTAACTGAAAATACTTTTCATTATTTTGAAGAATCTCCATACTGATTTCATAGTGGTTGTACTCATTTACATTCAGACCAACAATGTCGATGTGCTCCCTTTACCTCACAACCTTGCCAGCATTTGTTGTTTTGAGTTCTTGAAAATAGCTATTCTTTCTGGAGTGAGGTGGAATGTCAATGTTGTTTTGATTTGCATTTATCTAACTTCCAAAGATACTAAACACTTTTTCATGTACCTATTGGTCATTTGTATGTCTTTTGAGAAGTGTCTATTCACTTCAATTGCATATTTTTTGATTGGGTCTTTTATTTTGAGGGTTCTAATGTTATTGACTTATTTACACAGTCTAGTCATTTGTCCTCTGAGGAGTATCTGGTAATTTTTTCCTTTCTTTAGGTTGTCTCATTATTCTGTTGGTTGTTTCCTTTGTTATTGCAGAAGTTTTTTATATTTTATATAGTCCCATTGATAATTGACTATTAATGTTATTTCTTATGTAATTAGGGTTCTGTTCAGAAAGTCCTGCCTATGCCTATAATCTTCAAAAGTTTTACCTATTTTATCATCTAACAGACCCACTATTTATGTTTTTATATCTATGTTTTTGTTTATTTGAATTTCTTCATTGCTATAACCTTATCAGTAAATGTCTTCTTAGGCACACAGCGTGTACTTAATAATAAATATCTGTGCTATGTTTCGAATTTTAAACATCTCCACAAACTAATGTGCTGAAAGTCTGCTCCCTAATTCAGCACTGTTCAGAAGTGGGATCTTTGAGGGATGATTGGATCATAAAGGCTCTGACCTCATAACTCACTTAGTCCATTTATGAAATCAGACCTCACTGGTTTGGAGGGAAGGAACTTTGTTATTAAAATGTACTCTTACTCTGGCTGCCATTTGGAGAGCAACTTTGCTCTGCTATGTGGTCTCCACCATGATGTTCCACCTCACCTCAGGCCTAAAGGCATCAGTGGCAAGTGACCAGGGGCAGAAACTGTGAGCTAAAATGAATATTCCCTCCTTTTAAATAGTATTTTTGTCACAGTGACAAAAAGCCAACCAATGTAATCTGTTGAAAAGAAGGTTGAAAATATGAAAAAAACACAGTAGAAGAAAAGAAAGTATATATTACACATTCTTATAAGGAAGATGTTGTAAATACTAATAATCATAATGCTGTCTATCAGAGAGACAAGAAAAAAGGTGAAATAGATTTGAGGTGGTGTAATGAAACTTGGAATAGTATTTTTATAAATGTAATATTAAGTGAGTTAAGAAGTAAAGAGGGGTTCAAGAGGATGTTTTATTCTCTATATCAGTGGAGGTGAACAATTTTACATATTGAAAAATCAATAGAGCAGACAAAGACTGAAAGTGAGAGGTACAAAAGGAAGGCATGTGATATGTAGCTGCACTTTTGATTATAGAAGCATCAATAAGGCTGTGCATGCCTAGGAGTGCTGTATCTTCCACTGGGGACTGAGCCAGATGGTGTTCAGGGAATCATTGCTAGATTCTTATCTTCCACTTACACTCTTTCTTACATTTGATCTGCCTGAATAATTTGCTCATGACTTTTTCACAATAATTCACGTCTTATTTCCAATGTCTGTAATCCAGTGTTATATATAGGTCCAAGTAAGAGGAGAATTTTCAGTCTTCATGGTAGAGCTGAATAAATAAATGGTCATTTTGACTGACTTACAAATTATTCTGCAATCAAAACTTTCCAATTCTTTACCCTCAAGAAATTGTAGTGTTACCAAATATAATTGTAAGCTGATACATCATTTAGAATAAATGGAGAAATATATACAACAGCATATCCAAAATAATAATGAAACTGATAATGAAGTAAATTACTGTAGCGTGCAAATTAATTAATTTATTCTAAAGGTTTATTCACCTTATTTAAGTGTAATTTAAGTTAAACTAAAATTTTACTTAAATTTTTCAACAAATGCTTTGTTTATATTTGATTTTTTTAATTAATTGTATTAATTTGTGGTCGTAATAAACATTACGATAAATTTGGTCCAAAAGAAAAATTCATATATAGAAACTTATGATTATCTGTAAATTTTAAACATAAATTGTTTCTCATTTAAAAATGTATGTTCTATATAATCATTATTGCTAATGAGTAAGATACTTTAAGAATAAAATAAATCATTGGTAAGGTAAGCTTCTTTTGGAACAAAGTAGCACAAATATGAGGCCATGATGATACAAATGAAAATGTCTATTTTCTATTTAAAAAAAAGGGACTTTGTGATTGTTTTACTTTATGCTTTGTTAAACATTATTTAAAGAGTGATGTAATATGCATTTTAAACTGTCAATATTTGCAATATATTAGAAAATATTTTCCACAATTTCATTGTACATTAAAGTGTTTTGATGTAAACTTCAATATATGTGAAAGGATATAATGCTTATCAAAATTCTGCTATGGGATATCCCAAATAACCTTTAGAAAACTATTGAATTGAAACATTACCAAAGTTGTCAAACTTCAACAAAAGATCAAACTTATTCATGAGAACATAAAGAAATAAGGTAGAATAAAGTATAAGCTAAGTTGTGGTAAATGATAAGGGAGGAACTTTTTAAAAAATCTTTGTCTTAAGCTTATAATTATTTCATGAGATCATTATCTGGAAATAGAGGGAAGCCATCATGTTAGTCAAATTTACTTTTAAGAATTTTTATTTTATTTTTAAAGAATAGAATAAAAGGAAAATGACTATGGTTGGAAAAATTTAAAGAGAAATTATTAAGCTTTGGGGAAACTGAAAGTGTGGTTCAATGTCAGAGCACTTGTCAAACACAGGAGAGACCCTAGGTTCAATTCCCATCAGAGAGGAGAGAGAGAGGAGAGAGAGAGAGAGAGAGAGAGAGAGAGAGAGAGAGAGAGAGAGAGAGAGACCTCCTCTTTAATAAAATATATCATCAATACATCATCAATCATTTTCTTAAGCATTTCTCAAATACTCCCTACTACATGAGACACCTATGTACAATACATACATCTATGTATAAAGGTGGCTGAATGGCTTGGGGGAAATAGGATTACATAGCAGTGTGACTTCAGTGATGAAAGATTATAACCTGATTCTGTCTCCAAACATATCATTAATGAAGCTATGAATACTTGAGCTATAAGCATCTTACAACAATGTCTTAGTCACTTTCTTGTCACTGAAACAAAATACCTGAGATCTACAATTTGAAGGAGGAGTGGTTTATTTTTGGCTCATGTTTTCAATCCATGGTCCACTGGCTCCAAGACAGAAATGATGTGGAGAAAGAGTCTTGGTAGAGGGAAGGTGCTCACAGCATGAAGATTAGGAAGGAAACTGGGAGGGAGATATGCCCTTCTGGGTCACATCTTCAGTGACTCTCCTCTTCCCAGCAGACCCCACTTCCCAGCAACAAGTCACCTATATTACCGCCATGACTCAGGATATAAATCATAACCAGAAAACTTGTAAAACTGTGACTTTTTTTTCTGAAAACATGAGCAAAACACCTTAATCATAACTGAGTGACATCACTTGTTCAAGTCAATAAAACAAGGAAAATTGAAAAAGGGACAGAAAATCGAGCACTCATGATGTGTCAAACACTATAGAAAGTGTTTAGTGTTATTTTATTTCATTCAAAATTAAATTTAGGTGTACGTACTGGGATTATCTCCATTTTAAAAGTAAGAAAATGAGTCTATAAATGGTTTATTAAAATAAGCAATGCTATATAAGTTCTATGAAAGAGTATTAAATCTCAATCTAAGACTTTCTGATAATATAATCACCATAACAATACCTGCAAGAGCAGTTAGAACAAAATACATAAGAGCAAACTCCTTTTAAATCAGGAGATGTACAACACTGGATGAAATCAAAGTATACCTGAATTATAATGGACAATATCCATTCATGCTCTGTAATCCAGGCTGCAGAGTATGCAGCTGTTAACTATTTACAGATCCACTGAGGGTGACAACTTCTAGATTTTATACTCTTAGATATTCAGAATTTAAATTTAATACATCAGATTTATAGAGAAAAAAGAAAATCATTTTCACCGCTTGATTTTTAAAAATGCATTGAATCATTTGAGTTTTGTCAATGAAACATAAATACGACATGAGTATTGACTCTACAAAATCACATTTTTTTTGGTACCAGAGATTGAATTTAAGACCTTATGCTTGCAAGGCAGGCACTGACACCACTGAGCTAAATCCTCAGCCCCCAAAATCACATTTTTAATTGGAATAATAATTTACTTATTTAATTTGTGCATACAAATAACTATAATTGATACATAAAAATATCATAATGCATCTGTGGAATATAGGAGCATGAAATCTTAGTTAATTGTGAAAATGTACTATCTATCTCATTGCATTTTTCTTTCTTATTAACAGACTTGGTAACACATCCACAGATGTGTACAAATTAAAACCAATAATTAAAATGCTCATTCACAGAGCCTACTTATTTATATGCAGTTCTGACTGTCAAAATTAATACTCATTAAACTGAAAAGAATGCATATGAGTATTGGAGCAGGAGTCACAACAATGACTGAAAAGTTATCATGGGATTATATCATCATATTTAGAAGATTTTAGATAAAATTGTGAGAGGAAGATAATTTTGGTGATATATTTTACATGTTGTTCTTGTCTGAGGGGAACTATTATCACAAAGTGTTCCTCCAATTGCAGATATGTTTTGGAGAATTTTATAGAGTGTGACAGTTAAACTGGATTGTCAAATTGATTGGCTTGTGAGCTGCACAGGGGACTAGTAAGGATATTTCTGTTTGTGTCTGTGTGAGTCATGGAAATGTGACCTTGAATACTATATCTGGTTCCTGGTCCCTTTCTCTCTGATGTTTTTTGTTCCCTTGCTCTGTTTTCCAGCTGCCATAAAGTGAACAGTTTTAATTTACCATTCCTTTCTGCCCTGATGTTTCTTCCTTGGAGCCAGAAAACTATATATTAAACATGAGCCAAAATAAACCTGCCAATCATGGACTGAACACTGTGAAACTATGAGCCAAAAGAATCTTTAAAGTTGTGAGTGTCATACATTTTTGTCCAGCAATGACAAAATTGACCATTTCATAGAGTAAGTACAATGTATTTGCTAAAGTAAAAATATTTAAGTATCTGTAATGTTATTAGACTTGCAAACAAACAAAACTGAATAATTTTTTTCCTACATGAAATGTGCTATAGCATATTAAAAGACACAAAAGAATAAACTGCATAAGATGAAAATACACAATATGTATTTTATTAATATAATATCTGATAATTTTTCCTTCTCTTGCTACTATATAATGATTTTTATTTTCCTCAATGTTATTTTTTTTGTCTAGATTAAGTAGTCCTGATGTAACTATACTAATATTTTTAAGATTACCTAAAAATTTATACAAGTCTCCATGGTAAAATGTATATAAATTGATATTTCTGAGCAAGTTATATATATAATTAATAAAGTGACAAATCTATCTAGAATATAACACATATAGGTACCCCCTCTCCTATATAAATACTCAGGGTGCATGATTACTGTGGTTTACATTGGCTGCTCCCCAAAGCCTTATGCCTCAGAGGTGGGGTTTGTGGGAGATGATTGGATCATGTGGCTGCTATATTCCTTGGTAGATTAGTCTATTGATGAGTTTAGAGCTAAATGCACTGCTAGGAGGTGAGGCCTTGTTAGAAGAGGCAAGCCACCAGGAGCATAGCCTGGAGCATGGTCTAGTGAAAACAAATAATTATTTCCCTCATACCTATGTAATACACATATCCCCTGCCTCCTCCCTCGGCTGTCTTCTCTGCTATGAGCTGAGCAGCTTTGCTCTGCCCAGGCCCCTCCACCCTGCTGCCAACACTGAAATGTGAGCCAAAATAAACCTCTTCTCCTTTAAATTGTGGATATTGAGTATTGTGTCCCAGCAATGACAGAATGACTAGACTAGGATAATGATGTACTAAATTGAGAAAGCTCTATTTTCTTCAGCAAACTATTAAATTAATACCATTTCAAAATTAAATTTGACATGTTTACATGAGCCAAAAGCCGCAAGCAGTAAAGAACAGTTCTTGTACTTTCAAAACTAATATTAAAATTATTTGTTTGTTATTTATTAAATTTCATAATATGAAAAAACTTGCTAACATATACCTATAATTCCAATTGAAACTGAATTGCTCCCAGATTATCTGAGAAACTCTTTTAAGCATGTAGTAATTTTGCAAAGACAAAATTTCTACCAAGGACAAATAATCATTTCCCTTATTCCTATCTACTATGCATATTTCAAAGCTTTTTTTATACTAAAATAATAGCTCAAAAAGAGAACAAGCAGTTCTTATAATTCTATATTTTTCAGTTTTTGTTTTTATTAGTATGTTTGCAGTACATAATTATTAAATTGCTCATGGGGCATTTGTTCTTATATAACACATTTTGATTCATTTTTTAATCCACTTTTCTTCCCCTCCCTCTCCCCTTCCTCCATCCTTCCTCCTTCTTCCCTTCCTGCATCTCTTCATCCTCTTCTCTCTTCAAAATATTTATCTTCCTTTTTCTTATTATCTATCTTTTCTTAAAATTCTAGTTCAAATTTTTAGAAAGATTAACTTTTAGGGTAGGTGATTTTTGTTTTACTCGTGTTGAAGTTACATAAAAAACTTCATTTATTTTGTATTATTACCTTTCCATAATTGGAAGAGTAAGTATCATTTAATGATGGTTAAGCAGCTCGTAAAATTAGTAATTAAGACTAAAGCATGTAGGATCTAATAAAGTATAAAATAGGACCTAGATAGAAAATGAGAACATAAGGCAATTATAAAAATAGGTGAAAAAATATCCTTCAAGAAGATAATATTTTTGTGGTCCCTTTAAACCTTTTGTTTATGTGATTTAAAACTCTTGATATTTACCATTTTTATAATTAAGGCTAATAATTTTTCAAAACATATATTAATCAATTTATTTAAATAAAATTATCAAATTTATTTATATCTAACATAAATAAAATATCATCATGGGATACATAAAAAATTTCTAAAGTCAAAAAATGGATAACACAATGACATTCTCTTTATTTTCTAGTTAAATAATGTACCACTGAATCTTCATATCTGTCTCTTTATCTCCTTAAAAGTTTCATAAAATTCTTTACACAGAAACAGTTTTTTCACAAGCTTAATTCCAAGTCAGGCAAAAAATAAATTATGAACTTATCTTCTATGAATGAATTAATACAACCATGTATTCTAGTATATCATATTTGTTTTTTAAAACTTTCTCTTATTAGATAGTTGAATGTAACTTTTCATTCTTTGGTTTCTGGAATTGTTTTACCCTAATGTTCAATACCAATGAAGCAAAAGCAAAGTGACTCTTTATAGGGCTTGGTTTTATGAAATACTTAAATCCTGTTAAATTTTTACCTACCTGTGGGAAAAACTAAGTAAGTTGAGTAGACACAAAATAATTACCTGGTGATTAGTAATTATTTAGCATGAAAGATTTATTGTGTTAAATATACTTCCTAATCAGACAGTCAAATACTAGGTGTCACTTCTGGTTTAATGATAAAGATGTTCTTATTGCTTAGCCTTGAGAACACTGATTAATTATCTGGGAAATTTTTTATATATTTAAATATGTTTTGAACTTATGTATCACATTATAATTATATAATTGAGCACCTTATCAAGCTCATTCTTAGATTTACTTTAAGCAGAAACTGGAAATGAACTAAAAGATTATCTCCTTTTAACTTCCTATTTTTCTTTAGAAAATAAGAACTGAACAAAAGTTAACAATTTTCTACATAAATTTATCAAGATTTAAGAGATTATTCCAGGGCAACACACTTTCCCGTCCCCCTTCTGCCTCTCTTAGGCAGAAGCTTTCTTTCTCCCAGTAAAGTTTTCCTACTCTTAACCTCCATTGTTCCTAGAATTCATTCTTTGACTTTAGAGAACACAAACTTGCATTTTGGATATCTAGTAGGTTTCTGAGTTCTATCTTTTCCTCCTGTATCATTTTGGAGGTCTTTCACCGAGACAGATTACTGGTCAGAAGTAAGAGTTTGCTTTTGTTCCATAGATACTTACTTTGGTCTTTTTGCTTTATAGATTTTAACTTTTGTTTCATAGGGTCTCAACATTTGTTTCATAAATTCTAGCCTTTGTTTTGGCTTTTGTTTAAAAAGTGTCTTAATTTTAAATTGTGTCTTTTAAATGTTTGGAAATTTCTTGTTTTTCTTATTCATTGTCTTTTGTTAAAATTACATTTTATTTTTTATTTGTATATGTTGCATTTGGACTTTGTTGCTTAAAAATGTAAAATGGGTCTCGTATAATCACCTCAGATAAAGACAGTTCAGGCTTTTATCTGGCCCTTATAGAATGCCAAACAGTGTTTACTCTGCCAGCTAGTAATTGCCTTTAGGGCAGCTGCCACTCTCAAAGCAGAGGACAGGTTTCTCCAGTTGTTCTCTGGTGAATCCCCACTCCCATTGACACCAATGGAAGGTGGAATGTTGACCAGATAGTCAATTATGTTCCTTTCAGAGACAGATCTCTGATTGCCTGGAACTAGCCGAAAGTGGGGTGACAACTGAGGGGTCATGGCTAGGGGTACTCTCTGGTGGATACCCAAAGGTCCCTCAGAAGAAATTAGCTCCTGACAGCCCATCCAAGTAATCAGCAGAAAATCTCCACATCTTGTCCCTATGTGAACTCCTCAGTGAGGTGAAAGGGGAACTCTGTCAGTGATCATCAGATATCCTCTGTCTCAGAGTGATCTGAAACGATGCCTTCAGAGCCCTTTCTTAAGCCTCCTTTGAGAGTTGAGCTACAGGTTTGGACTGTTTCTCTATTACTAATAAGACAGGCCTCTAGACAAATGTTAAAAAAACCCCTACAAATCTTTGATAGATTAAAAGCTAACTAAACTTTTCTCCCCCCAGGCATGGTCTTCATCATTTATGTGTTTAGAAAAAATACCTTTGCTGATACGTTGTGGACTCTATAGCACTATAGAGTACTATATGGTGATTTTTGGATGTTTAACCAGCTTGAGTTTTATTTGGATTTTTTTCTCTATGCTAGTGAGTTAAAAACTCCCCTTAAACTTTTCTCCAACTCATTGGGAGTTCATTTGAGAATCCCTTGTGGTCAGACTGCTCCTCCTTCCAGAAAGTCAGACTAAGGCAACTTGCAGCAACTGTTTTGTCTTACACTAGGGAAAATAGCAATCAGTAACTTGCATTTGTGTTTTTACATGCTAACTAGAATATGGGACTATTTTGGTTAGCCTTTCTTTTCATTCTTGAGTACCTAAGAAGTTAAGAGTGACTTTACTATGTAGATTGTGGCTGCAGAAGGACCTATGAGTTTCAAATACTTAGTAAATTTAAAATGGATCTTAAAGGAGTAGCCTTGTATTGCTGCTAATAAAAGTTGCCTAAATGACTGGATAGACAACAGAAATGTTTCAGAGCTTTCTCTGCCCTAGGCCCAAGGGCAGAATCTTTGAACCATCTCTAGAAGTGATCTCTTTAGCAGGAAAAGTCCCCTAATTTGATTGTTGACTTATTTTCCTCTCTCTCTTTCAAGGTTCTAGACAGCAGTAGTTTAAATCTCTTGGTTTGCTAGCAATAATTTCTTCTCTAAACATGATTGTTATGGCTGAAGTCAATTGTAACTTGCACTTTAATAGTACCTACTGAATAAGGATATGAGTTACCTGAGGAAGATAAGATTGCCCTTGTAGGGTAGATAGTCCAGTCCGGTTTTATTTTCTGGTTCTCTCTCCAGATGGTATCTATCTACCCTGGAGTGTTATAGACCTTGATGGACGCCCTGGGGACACCCTACAGGGGCATAGAAATCAAGCAGAGACTTATGTGATGTCATATTTGTTTCCCTTATTTCAGATTAGTAACTCCATTTCTGAACCTCTTACTCCTTTGGATTATATTAAGGAGCAATTTAGTATTTCTCTACTCCTGTGTGTGCTTTGCCTACCTCCTAAAGCCAAGTATACAGAGGAAAGTACTATGATGCTATCTCACAATTAGAATTTTACTGTACAAGAGAGAAAATGGTCAAAATCATCTTATGTTAAAATTTTCTTTACATTAAGAATTCTTGTTTGTGTTCAAAGGTAAATGTGGGCCATAGAAAAATGAGAGATACTGCACTCTTAAGACATTCAGTACCTCTAAGCCTGAGGCAACTCCTCACCCTTAGAACCTGAGAACAAAGTTTCCAAGACAACTTTAAACCTTGACCACCAGGCACTGAGGGTGGAATTTCTAAGCCAGTCATAATTAATCTCTATGAGGCTATATCCATCCTTAGCTAAGTTGTTCAGGTCCTTCAAAGACAACATCCCTTGCAGGAAGTAAATGGTGAATAGGGAATTACCTGTGTTCATGTGTCTTTTTCTCTCAGTGATCTAAGACATTAAATGAGACATAAGAAAGTTTTCAGATGACCCTAATATGTATATTGAGGTCTTTAGAGGACTTACTCAAGACCTATGGACTAGATTAGAAAGGTGTAATGTTGCTCTTAAATCAAATATTGATTTCTAATGAGATACAAGTAGTATTACAAGCTGCTACTACATATAGAGACAGATATTTTAATTTTGGAAGCTCAAAAGACAGGCAGCCAGGGGAACAACTACTGGAACACAAGCAGTTCCTATACAAGGCCCCCACTGGCCTGCCAATCAGATAGGAGATTAAAATAGAAGACATTTTCAGGAATGTATTCTTGAAGATCTAAGAAGATGAGAACTAAGCCCTTCAGTTAAATTGTCAACTATCAGGAAAAAGATGATGCCATCCCTAGATCCTGATTTGATAGAAGGAACTACTTTAGTTTTTCCAAGTCAGCCTTGCAATATGTAAATGGTATTGAGAGACCTAAGTTAGTTTAGGAGACTCCATTGTGTCTGAACTGCCCCAGTCCTGATAGGAAAACTGTCCTCTGTGTGAACTCTGAAAAGGGGAGGGGGGGGGTCCTTATCTCATGTTTGTACTCCTGTGTGATGTCTCAACACACCAGATGTTCTTATCTCATGCCTATACTCTTGCTTTTAATTGATGCTTAAGGGTTTAGACAAACAACCACAAGGGCACATATGGGACCCACCCACTGTACATAACCGGATGTGTGTTTACATTTTATAAGGGCTGGTTTTACATTATGTATCTGGTAACCCAGAGGAGCTAACCATGTATTCTTTCTTGCTTCTGTAGATACACTTACTACAGGGCTAGGGAGGGGGGAGGAGGAAAGGGTTTTCTTTATAAAAACTGACCAAAAGTTCAGTCCAGGCCAGTCTCCTTGCAGAGGATTTGGTCCTGGCCAGAAATAAAGTTCTCTGCAGACTTTACAACCTGTCCTGACTAGGATGATTATTGCTGTCAGGGATTTAGGCCCAACAGTATGCTGTTCTGTGGCTCCTCAGAAGACATGACACCTGCTCTGGTGAATTTTCTAACAGACAGGGGTTATAATGTTTCTAGATCTAAGGTACAACTTTTTAGCCTTGAGGTAAAATATTTAGGCCTTGTTATATCTAAGGAAACCCAAAGACTGGGGGAAGAAATAATTAAATCAATTCTTTTCTTTCCACAGCCCAAGACTCTAAAATAGCTAAGGACATTCCTAGAAATTACAGGCTTTTGTGGCCTTCAGAGAGCAGGATATAATAGGATTGCATGATCCCTCTATTAACTTATAGAAAACCCCAGAGACAGACACCTGTGAACCATATTCCAAGATCACATTCCAGAAGCTCAAACAAGCACTTCTAAGTGCCTGTTACAGGACACCATTTCAGTTTGTATGTTAATAAAACATGAGACATGGCTTTGGGAGTGTTTCTACAAGACCAGGGACCTGCTCAACAGCCTGTAGGGTATTTAAATTATAAATTTGGTATTATAGATTCAAAGTAATTTATATTATAAAAAGCCCTAAACAGTATAATCAAAACACTTTTATTCTCTTTCAAGAGGCAAAAAGCAGCCATTTGGATTCTTTGATTATTGGTTGATTTTCTGCTTGGCAATGCAGTTGGAGTCAATCGTAGCCTTTGCCTCTAGAAACTTGTCTAGAGACATGTTTTGCTAAGGATTGCAGATCCACTCTGGAAAAGTTCCTGATCTTAATTGTCCTTCTACACCTGAGATGGTTAAGAATTTGTTCTTGTGCTGTACTTAAAGGCACTCTTCTCTCCCTTCTCCACTGCCCTACTCCTGAGAAATAGCACAGTTCTCAACAGTGTTTGACTCAAGGCGCTTCCCTCCTCTGTGGCTGCTGGATTTCAAGACAAGGCTTCCAGAATGGTGAGTTTCCCCTCCCTGGAATCCTTCCAGAATAAAGCTGACCTTCATTTATCTCTGGGCCATATAGAAAACTGGTCTAGGTTTAATCCTAAAACTCTCAAAAAGTAAATGTAAAAGTTTTTTTCAGATTTATCTGTCTTTCAGCCCTGAGACAAAATTAGAGTGGTAAGAACAGCTAACTTGGGTCTGGCCACTTCCTTGCACCTCTAGTCTGCTGCCACTGGACAAGATAAAATCTAAGGGACACCTTAGATTGGCCACAAAATAAGAAGGATAGATGGGGATGCCTTCTTTCTGTTTTTTTTTTTTTTTTTAAATGGGGAGAAACTGTCATAGGTAGACATCTACAGCACAGCAGGTTGGAGCCTTGGCAGGCCTTCTTCCCTCACTGCTTGGAATTTATACTTTGCTCCAAAGATTGTCACTTAGTCTCTTCTACATACAAACCTGGCCTGAGCAGACCCTCACTGGAGATACTTAAAATTACCTTTAATGGTCTGTTCCTTTAGAACAAACAATTGCATGGGGCTATCAAACAACTATGGTTATCAAAGCAACAATGAGAAGCCTGTGTAGCTGGGTATTCCAGGCAGATAAACCATCAGCTTAGGGCCCATCTTAAAATGGTCTTTGCTTTCACAGGTATAGAAGATTTTTATTCCATTTGATTCTTATTAAAAGAGATCTCTGTTAAGTGATCTACAAAGTTCTGACTAGTCCTTTTTATAATTATAAACCTAAAATTTATAAAAGTTATTATAATTTAACTTGCTCAAATACATCTGAATGCACTCTGGTTTATAAACAAGTTGTCTTATGCGTGTGTCTGTCTGTTCAATTTGTTACAAAATGTACAGCTGTTATGTTTGAGCTTTTTTCTTTTTTCTGTTTGGATTTTTTAAGATGTTTGCCTGTAAGTAAAGTTAAATGTCACTATAGACATGCTTTTCCCAGGTTTCCAGACTATCCAAATAATGTCAACTAGTTTTACAAATACAGTACATATTGTTGTCTATATATAATAACTCAGGAATCTTTCACTGGTGAAAAATAATGTGTTAATTGTTATGACCTGGCTCTCACAGGTCATCTAAAAATTTGTTAAGATAATTAAAGACTCTTGGGCTTAGGAAAACTATGGGACAGGACTACACTTGGTAAAAACAGGAAAGGCTACCTAGAAAAATTTATTCCAGCCTTTGTTCACCATGGGGACCCCAATAATTTCCATAGCTTTGTGGGAAATACATTGCTAAACATGTCATTGTGATATGTATACATTGGTCATGGTCTAAGTTTTCTGTGGGAAAACAAGGTTTTATTTAAAATGTTCTTGGTACAAAACAAAATTAAGGGCCAAAGGGTTTCATGTTACTGATACTCATTGTTATTTCATGTTATATATATTCATGCCTTCTGGGTGTACAAATCTTTGAGAATATTATTTATGGTAATGATCTTTTTTGACTCTGGTATCTGCCTTTCTCTTGCACTCTAGCTACTTGTGATAAGAGGTACATGTCAAGCTAGCATGAGAAACCAGTCAAATAGTTTTCTTAAAAACTTATGCATGTTATATGTGTCACCACATTTTAGGATGTTCAGATGCCAAACAATCCAACCAATGTCACACACTAAAATTAGAGGCTAGACATTATGAACTCCTAAGGTACATTTATAGGCCAATATGTATGTTCTCTTTAGATGGCATCCAACTAAAGGATAACAAATAAGAGGTTTCTTTATGTTATTTAATGTCTTGTGATCAGATGGAGGTGTTTGACTGAAAGACTTCCATACTAAGATGGACATGTAAGTGTTACAAAGAAAATATCATGATTGCCATGCTAAAATACTATGTGTAGCTCTTGATCTTAAGTTTTTCTACATAATGTATAACTGTTTTCTGTTAACATTCTGCAGTGATTCAACTACTAAAACAACCATGGTTGGTAAGAAATAACAGCCCTCTAACTGTACTATATACTTCAAAAGTGATTGATGTTTTAATTATTATAATAGTTAAGATCACTGCTCCTACTGAAATACTTATGTCACTGATCTTCTCTTCTGGGTGTTCAACAACTAAAGTTTGGAGACAAAAACTAGAAAGGTAACTGGGCTATGAGGACAGCCAATATTTTGGACCAGGCCTCTTAAGGTCAACAAAGATCCAGGACACAAAGGAACATTTCCTAAGGATCCTACATCTTTAGCAAGTCATTCAACCTCCTGAACAGGGAGATTTCTGGGCACCAGAGGACAAATGTACCATGTGCCAAAGGAGGATCACAAAGAGGGAAAAATTTCCCACACTTTCACTGAAAGCAAAATGGTCAAACAAGATTGTGACCCATCCTGATGGCTGACACTGACAGAGGAGCTGAGAGGCTCTATGCATGGTTCCAAAGTAATGCCTCAGGAGACTTAACTAACCTTGATAGAAAGCAAGAGATTCATACTGATTGACACAGGTCTCACTTTATCTTAGTCTTAAACACTCAGCAGAAAAAAATAACCAAAAGAGGAAAATAATGACATAGTAATAAAGCTAGATATAAAAAGGGGCTCCAGTCACTGACCCTTCCTGGGAATTTCTAGCTACACCAGTAGCTGACTAGAGTTATGGAACATTAGGAAAAAACTATGGTAAAATCTATAAGAGCTCAGCTAGTTTTAAATTTCTTAACCAAGATTTGTTCTTCAAATTGACTCTTCTTAAATTATCAGACTTATACATAAACTTTATCAATAAAAGAATCTATGAGCCAGCAGTTTACAATCACTATTTCAATTTGTAAGTGTCTTTCTCCCCAAACTGCCCTTCCATTCTAGTGTGCTCATGCTTAGATTATGCATGCTCTAATTTCTTAAAAGTTTTGTTTATTCTTGCCTAGAGGCTGCCAAACTCCAAACAGTCATACAAATGGAACCAATGACAAATGTCCTAAACTTCTTTTACTGGGATCTACCAGATTGACCTTGTAAACTGCTCATAACTGCTAAACTATACAATAGGACTTCTATGTTGGATTCTGTGTTCCCTGGACCTTCTTATCCTCTTTGTGGGAGGCTACTACTAGTTCCTCCCAGTTGTTCCTCCCACTCGTTGGCTATAGTCGTAGCAATCCTGCTGACTTTATAATTTGGCCCATGTATGCTTAACTGTTTTTTTGGCTTTGTCTCCTCCAGACTCAAAGCTATACAGCTACCAAGATGACAATGCCTGGCACCTATCAAAGCCTTTAGATAGACCCTCTGAAAAGTAACTCTGACTGCTGATCACAACTAAGACCCTCTTCAGCTGGAAGTAGCCAGAATGGTCTTTGCCCTTTGCCTCCTCACAGCAGTTACGGGTACTTCTTCAGATTGGGGAATATTGGAGATAGGTAAGTTAAGTAGATGTCTTGTAGGCAGTTAGACAGGGGCAGCCCACAAGGAGCCAATATGGAGGGCAGTGAACACGCATTCACTGAAGGCCAGCATTGTAAAAGGTGAGAAACTTCCACACCCATGTAGGATGAATAGCAGTGATTGATATTCTAAAAAGGTATCAATCACCTGGGAGGGAGGGTCAAGGTCTTAACCCAGCCTTTCTGAGAAATATCCCTGAGCCACCCTTACTGAAAATCCTTGTAGGCTTGCTATGTGATTGCTCCCCCATTTGACCCCCATTTAATCAATATTAGCTGGATAACTGTACTTGTAATTTTATTGGTCGGTCATGGTTTTGCCCCATCTCATGCCCACCTTGTAAATTGCCACTGGGTCTTATAGTTTTGTCCCACTTTGTACCCTCCTCACCACATGGCTTTGCTGTATAAAACATCTTTGAAAAATGGATTGAGTAGGCAACCCACTTTCCAGTCCCCCTACTGTCTGACTTAGGCAGAGGCTTTCTTTCTCCCAATAAAATTTTCCTACTGTTTAAAAGAAAGATTATTCCAGACAGAAGTCAAACTAAGTGGATTTTTAAAAGGTTATGAATATGACTTTTCTATGTAAAACACATTTTCTAGGGATTATTTGTGCTGTCCTTGCTTTTGATTATATTTAGCCAAGGAACATGCACATGTGGGTGATTAGTGACTTTTTATTTCTATTAGCAATGTAATTCATGTTGAATAAACTCAGTATACTTTTATTTAAAACTAAATTTACCATTTTGAGCACACTGAGAAATGATTACTAAATGATAATTGCATTACATTAAACCAGAAAGTGAGAGTCCTCAATTTCCAGTTCTCAGTGCACATATACAGTAAATACAGAACTCATGTTCTCTAAATGAAAGTTGAAAAGCTTCATTTCTCCATGTGATATCTGCACATGTACATGTACAGATTGCAGAGACAAAGTGTTTAGGGAGCAAATAAATGAACATAAATCTGTGTCCTTTTCACTTTTATCTTAGAATGTGAGACTGAAAATTTAACCTGAGAGTAAGTTACAATGTTATTGTCAGTTTTCATTTCTAAAATATACTACCCAGGTTTTTTTTATAAAATGGAGTACTACCTAGCCATAAAGAATGAGAAACTAGAGACATTTATAGCTAAATGGATGCATATTGAGGCCATACTCTTAAGTGAAATAAATAGGACACCCATGTGTAAATACCAAATAGTTTCTCTAGTGTGAGAAACTGAAAGTGTAAATAAGGATTAAAACTAATTATTGATGAATTGAAATAGGAAGAAAAGTTCCAAAATGGTAGGGGAAGTGGGAGGGGAAGGGGAAAGGAAAGAAGGGAAAGGAAAAATTATGAGAAAAGAAAAAAATGGAAACAATTCTATGTAAATAGGGAAGGATGGAGGGGGTGAAGGGCACAGAGGTAAGGGGGAAAAATAAGAACCAAGATACATCATGTATGGGTACAAGCAACCAATGATAAATGTAAATGCATTGTATGTCTAAAATCTACCAATCAAAGAATTTAAGCAAAAAAAAAAAAAAAAGAAAGTAAAATATACCACCCATTCATATCTGGAAAATATACACGACTATTTATTATTAACATAATATGGACAATTTTCCATACAAGCCATTGGTATGTCTTATAAAATTTTTAATTGAAATGATACACTTTAAAACATGCAGTGAGAATCTTTCTAATTCAATCTTATTTTTAAAAATAATTATTAAGTTTGTTATTATTGCAAATTTATATGTACCTCAAAACAATATAACATATGAGAGTATTTTGTGTATATGCATTTTAATAGGTCAAAAGTTTAGAAAATAGTCATTGACTAGTATATTGAATTTTCTAAAGCTGTCCTTCACTTGATCTTAGCCAAAAGGCCGAGAAGCGATCTAAAGCTGTTCTTATGAGTATTCATTCTAACATTCATTTAGTCTCTTTTAATCATTGAAATATTTTTTATTCATTTATAATCTAGTTAATATTATATTTCATTATTGTGACATAATCAATAAAATAATGAGATTGAGAATAGTCAATTAAAAGAGTATACTATGTAATTATCTTACTTAGGCATTAAAGTTTGTGTCTATATATGTTATATATATCTGTGTATATTATACATGATATATGTTATAAAATTATTGAGTCAGTGTAACACTTTATGCTCTGTTTTCTTGAATGAATTTTCACAAGAATATAGTTATAAGTGTACAGAAAAATATTTGAAATAAAAATATATCTCAAATTTTCTGGGAACACGGCAGAGTAAGAAGAACCAAGAATCTTTCTCCTTCATTTAAGTAAGAAAAGTACTGGCAGAATATTTCTAATATTTGGGAACTGCGAAGTCTACTTAAGGCTTCAAATTCCAGGGGAATGTGGGTAAGATAAGTAGTGACTAATTTCAATTATTTTCAGGTCTTAGTACAGCAGCACTTATTCATTACTCACTTTCAACCCCTGAAAAGAGCTGTGCAAAATGTCTTTGGAATAGAGAGGTAGGAAGGATGGTAGATGCTGTATACCAAATATCAAGGATTTGTGCTCGATTGCTTTTTCTCACAGAGGCACATAGAAAGATGTGGGTAGCAACTGTTACTGATTTCCCCCACCCCATGACTGCTTGCCACACCCCATCTAGCTGAAGTAATTTTCAAGAGATTTTGAAGGACCAGGTCATTTTTTATCAACACTTAATTAATTAATTAATTAATTAATTTTTATTGTTTTCCTATCCAGAAGCATAGTAAAGACTAGAATATTAAATCATGGGGATAATTTAAAATGACCATACATCCCCATAGAAAGTTTCAGCCTCAGAAAAGACATGAAAAGACTTTAACTTTATGCTTCAGGCTGATTTATGGTACATAGACAATCTAATGTAATCAAAAACATAGAGACTCCGAATCAGCCCGCTGCAGACAGGCAGGTCTGTGCATGCCCTACCGAGGTCCTGAGTCACCCGTAAGACACCGAATCACCCCACTGCAGACAGGCAGCCACCTGATTCCACATTACCAAGGCGCAGAGGACACCAGACCACCAGACCCAGGTACTGAGTCCCACTGTTCCCGGCCCAGAGGTAGGGGCTTCTGAGCTGTCGTCCCACTGCTCCTGGTCCAGATGAAGGGGCTTCCCAGTCACCATCCCTCCCACTGCTCCCAGCCCACAGGAAAGGGCTTTTG
>NW_004624769.1:2714334-2798764 GCF_000247695.1 Heterocephalus glaber
CAAAGGGGTAGGGGTAGTGGGAGGGGCAGGGGAAAGGAAAGAAGGGAAAGGAAAAAATGCTGAGAAATTGAAAAGATGGAAATAAAGTCTTTGTAAATAGGGAAGGGTGGAGGGGGTAAAGGGAGGGCTAGGAATGGGGAAAAAAAAAAACCACAAAAGCAATAAACAAACAATAATAACAAAGGAAACCTCAAAGTCTTAGAAAAAGGAAATGGAAACAATACTTATAGTAGCCTTATTATTATTACAAATGTCCAATTTTTACCTAATAACAACAATAAAATCACAGGCATTCAAAGAAACAGAAATGTATTGCAAAATATCTGATGTCTGATCACTAGATAAATGATTTTAAAACGTCTTACAGATGCTCAAAAACCTAAAAGGGGACATGAAAAATTCAGAAAAGCAATATATTAACAAAACAGAAATGTCAATTAAAAGAAAACTTAAAAATAAACCAAAAGGAAATTCTGGAACTGAATATTGCACTTAGATAAAAATTTATTAGAAGATTTTAAGGCAGATGTGAACAAGCAGAAAAAAAGAATAATCAAATTTGCAGTTAAGACAATGGGAAGTGAATCTAAAGAACAGAAGAAAAAAATGAAGAAAAGTGAACAGAGCTCCAAGATACCCATGAGACACCATCAAGGGTACCAATATACATATTTTAAGAGCTTCACATGATAAGAAGAGAGAGAGATTTGAGGAGATAATATTTGAAAAATTTATTGTTTTAACCCCCCCAATTTAATAAAGTATATAAATATAAACACCCAATAAATTCAGTCACCTCAATAAGATGAACTCAAAGAGACACATTCATAACTCATTATAATCCAGTTTTCAGAAGGAAATACATAGAATCATGAAAGCAGTGAGAAAAAATGTAACTTGTCACATGCAAAGGATTAGTATCAAGACTGTGAGCAGATTTCTCATTGGAGACATTGGATGCCAGAAGGCAGTAAGTCAAATTATTCAATTTATTTTGAAGTGAAGGATAAATTAAAATACTTTCAGATTTAGAAGGATTTTAACACTAGATTTATCTTGGAAGAGAAAACACCCAAGGAGTCCTTCAGGATGAAAATAAAGTAGAATTAAAAATTAAAAAGTATAAAAAGAACTAAAGATCTCATAATGATGAATACATGGTCAATTATGAATGCTATCATTCCTATAGAATGAATTATAACTCAACTTTTGCTTTCTCCAATTTGGAAATACTAATATATGTTCACAATAGTTATTGATTCATGTTCTGAGGCACAAATGTATAAAAATGTAATTTTGAGTCCTAGCCATGTGGTGCACACTGGTGATCTTAGCCCTCAGGCAGCTGAGGTAGAAGGGTCAGGAATTCAAGGCCACTGGGGTTACAGAGTGAGTTCAAATCCAACCTGGACTATGTAATGAGACCCTGCCCCTCCAAATAAATAAAATATAAATAATAAGTAAATAATTTTGCAATAACAACACTAAAAAAGACTTTGAATGAAATTGTAAAGAAGCAGAGCCTTTGTGTTTTATTAAACTTAAATTAGATAAATTAAAATTACTTTTATAACTATAATATTGAATGTACTATTCATTATAGCCACACCTAAAATAGCCAGAGTAAACATAAAAAGATTTAAGGAAGAAATTTAAATATTTCATGACATTAAAAATCCATTAAGCTCAAAGGAAGTCAATAATGCAGAAAAAAGGAACAAAAATACCTATGAAATAGTTAGACCAAAAAAAAAAAAAAAAGAATAAAACTCTCCCTATCAGTTATTTTAAGTGTAACTGGATTAACATTTACATTTAAAAGTCAAATCAGCAGAATACATAAAATCACACAATCAAAATATATCCTGTCTAAGGGCCATAATCTAGATTCACACACACAAATAAATTGAAATTAAAAGGACAGAAAGACACCTTATGAAAACAGTAACCAAAAGATAACACGATGTCCAGATTAATATCAAAGAAAATGATTTTTAAACAACAAGATGAAAGAGACAAGCAATGATACTCTGAAAAACAAAAAAATAAGCACTCTGAAAAGGCATAATAAACCAAGAAAGTATCACAGTGTGTGACCCTGGTGGCATGGATGATGAATGTTTACTCAGAGATAAGACTTTGTTCAACCACTGAGAGGCCCAGAGGGGCTGTCTCAACTGAGAGCACCCAGCACTAGGGAAACTCCCAAGAGAAACCCCAAAGCTGAGAACACTTCAGCTTTTACTTAGAATATCAGTGTAAAAGAAAAAAGTAAAAGAAAAATAGTTTGGGCAAGGAGCTGTCTCAAGCTTAGGCAGTTTTTCTTGGAGAAAGGGAAAAGAGAAAGCCTAGACACAATATGCTTCATTAATCTAAATTTCTTATTAGTTAATCATTCACTTATTACCTGTGTGATTTTGCCCCAAAGTTTAACCATTCACTCTTCACAGAACTTGTGTACTTTTGTACTGCAGTTAAAACATTCACTCCTAGGCCAACTCCCCCCCACCCCCTGCCACCAAAAGTATAACAATCATAAACCTTTTTGCAACTAATAATTGATCACCCACATACATAAAGTGAAAGTGACAGAATGAAAGAAATAGTCCTATGATAAGAATTGTGGACTTCAATAATCCACTCTCAATCACGTATAGAATAAGCTGATAGAAGATAATTAATAAAGTACAGGACTTAATGCAAAATATCTAACCTGATCTAACAGACATGTATAAAATACCTACTAAACAACAATAAAAGCTGAGTGTGGTGGCACACTCCTGTAATCCCAACACTCAGGCTGAGGTGACAGGGTCACCATGAGTTTAAAACCATTCTCAGCTACATAGTAAGTTTAAGCATAGTCTGAACTACATAATGAGGCTAGATAGATGATAAATAGATAGATAGATAGATAGATAATAGTATATGCATTCTTCTCAGGTGATCATGGACAGTTTCCAAAAATAACAAACCACTAACCAAAATATTAAATCTCAATAAATTTATAAACATGGCTATTGCATAAATTAACTTCTCCAATTACAATGGATAAAGTTAGTCATCAATAACAGAAAAAAACTAGAAAATTCACAAATTTATGAAAATTAAGCAGCCTATAACCAGCAAGTTGATCAAATAAAAATTTATAACAGAAATTAAAATGTACTTAGGGACATATTAAAATGAAAATATGATTTCCCAAATTCATGGGAGTCAGGGAAGGGGAAGTTGAAGGGAGCAATTTATGTAGTGGCTAAATGTTTCTATTGGAAAATAAGAAATAAATCAGCAAAGTAAATGTACTAGTACAGCTAAATAACTCTAAGTAATTAGAAAATGAAGAACAAACTTAATCTAAACTTGAAGAAAGGAACAAATGCAAAAATCACAGCACAAAGAAATAGAATAGAGAACAGAAAATACAATAGAAGAAAATCAAGCTAACCAAAAATTGGTTACTTTAATGATCAAAAAATTAGCAAACTCTTAGCTAGACAAAAATAAGAAAATAATTGAGAAAACTAAATATATTCAGAAATTAAAATGGACATCATTACCATTCTGTAGAAATAAAATGATTAAAAGACAATGCTTTGAACAACTGTATATTGGCAAGTTTTATAATCCTGATGAGATGAAAAAATTCTTAAAAACAAAATTTATCAAGATAAATTATAAAAAAACTTTAATAGATCATAACAAATAATAAGAGTGAATCACTAAGCAAAAATCTCCAAACAAAAGTCTTAGACCTGATGGCTTTATTGTTGAGTTCTATCAAACATTTAAAGAACTAACCCAATTGTTCTCAAAGTTTTCTAAAAAATAATGATGAAACACGTTTGAATTCATTCTGTGAATCTAATATTGTTACAACACCAAAGCCAGTCAAAGACTCTCCAGGAAATTAAAATTGGAGACCAATTTACTTTACATATTAAACATTGATGTAAAAATCCTAGACTAATTACCAGCAAACTACATTCAATAGCATATTAAAACATGACTAAATGAGAGTTGTTTCTACTATGCAAAAGTGGTTCAACATACAAAAATTGATTAGTATAATACATCACACTAACAGAATGAAGGGAAGAAAAAACACATGGTTGTCTCAATTTGACAAAATTCCACATGCTTTCATATTAAAAAATCCTCAACAAACTAAAAATATAAGAAAACTATTGCACCAAAACAAAGGACATATATGAAAAGTTACAGCAAATAACATACTCATTAGTGAAATATTAAAAGCCCTTCCTGAAAGATCATCTAAAAGATAAGAATGCTCACTTTTGCCTACACTAATCAACATAATATTAGAAGTCCAAGCCAAAGTAATTAGGGAAGAAAAATAAATTAAAGTTATTTAAATTGGAAAGAAAGAAATTAAACTGACTCTTCAAAGATGATATATAGTATCTTATATGTGGAAATTCCTAAGGTTTCTTCAACATATATGGATTTCATGAAAGTGTTCATCATGTTCAACATATTCATCAAAAGATAATCAAAGAGCAAAAGTACGGATAATAGAATGGGACGAAATACTTGTAAAATATATCTGATATGGGATAGATAGCTATGATATACAGAGAACTACTAAAATTTAACAATAACAAATACCCCGATTCAAGAGTGGACAAAAGGACTCGACCAGGTGTTTCTCCAAAAAAGTTATAGAAATGGCCAATAAATGCATGAAAATAAGCTCAACAACATTAATTATTAGGAAAAGTCTATTCAAATCTACAATGAGATACCACCTCACCCTCATGTATATTAGGGTAGCTTCTATTAGAAAAGCACAACAAGTGTTAGAATGCAGAGAAACTGGATACCTTGTAAATTGTTACTGGAAGTGTAAAATGGAGCACCCATGTGTAAAAACATCATGACATACAAAAAAAATGCAATTACTCTTTTAGATACAAAGCCAAAACAATTGAAAGCAAAGTCTGAAAGATATATTTTTATAACCCTCATTCATGGCAGCACTATTCACAATAGCTAAAGGGTAGAAACAACCCATGTTGTGCTATATACATATAACAGAATATCACTCCTCCTTAAAAATGAAAAAAAATTCTGACTTATGCTAAAATATTGGTGATGTTGAAGACATGCTAAGTGAAAGAGCATGTTAAACCAGTCATGGCAAGATAAAATCTGCATGAGTCTGCTTATATGACATATTTTGAGGAGGAAAAATTCTGGGGGCAGAAGTAGAATGGTACTTTTCAGAGACTGGTGAGAAAAGAGATAAGGAATTACCCTTTGGGTATAAAACTTCAATTTTACAAGATGAAAGTAAATATGAGGATGGATAATGGTTATAATCATATAACATTTGGAATATATAGGATTCTGTTAACTGTACCTTTTAAAAGTAAATAAGAGGGGAAAAAACGGCATAGCAGTGAATACGACCAACTTAGCTTCTCCACGACAAAGTACCTAGAGTTTGGAAAACAGCAATTTGGAGAGGAACCAAAGTGAATGGAAGGCACAGAGGAACCACGAAGGAACTGATGAAAATAGGATTAATTGCTCCAGAAGTAATAGCTCACTACCTCAGACTAGAGACTGCACAGAGCCATGGAGAATGACTGTGTGGCCGCTGGCGAGGAGACAGTAAATTCAACTTTTCTGCTGACAGAGAAACGGAGATCTGACCTGGAAGGAAAATGAATCTTATGTAGCTGGAGGCAGCCGGAGAACAGGAGACTGTTTCCTGAGTGATTCCCCCAGAATCAAGGATTGGTGCATGACAGTGAGGTGGTGCCACAGGACACAGTCGCACAGAGCAGACGGAGGTGAGCAGGGTTGCTATTTTATTTTCAAAAGACTCTGGCTAGGACTCTGGCCACAGAACAACCCCAGCCTCACTTCACTGCCAAGTTCCCAGAGTGGAATGGTGGAATGAGGGAAGGGACTGTCCAATCACGGTACACTGCCAATACAAAGGTACAAAGGATTGGAAGTGCACAGCGGCAACTTGTTCTCCCCATTAACAGCCTTCTATACTCAGCTCTCTTTTGAGTGCTGCCCTTGGTCTTCCAGTGTGGAAAAAGACATAGCTTTCCAGGAGATCTGATCCTTGACACAAACCTGAGTAAAGGAGCTACAAACCCAAAACAATTAAATTTTATTGTGCTATTCTTCATATGACTGTATTATGTGCTCATTTTTTATACTTATTGTACTTTAAAATTTTTTTGATTTCATATTTTTTCTTTTTTTTTTTTACTCTTCACTGTTTTCTTCCTTCTATAAATTTTCCCCACACTTTTATCAGTATTTTTCACTGTTCTCACTATTCTTTCTTTTTTTTTATTCATTAAATTTATGGGTGCATTTTAGGTATACATTATGCTGACATTCATCATTGAGAATTTGTACCTTTACCTGATGTATCTTGGTTCTTATTTTATTCCCCATTCCCCTGCCCTCCCTTCAACCCCTCCATCCCACCCTGTTTACAAAGACTTTGCTTCCATTTTCTTTTCTCATATTCCTTTCCCTTCTTTCCTTTCCCCTCCCCCTTTTACTTCCCCTTCCCCTTCGGACCTTTTCTTCCTATTTCACATTGAAAGCACTTCTGTGCATCTGTGCTTTGCCTATGCTTACTAATTCTTTCTTTCTTTCTTTCTTTCTTTCTTTCTTTTTTTTCCTGCCAATATAATTTTTAGATGGTAAGGGAACTCTCCCTTATTCACTTATATCCCCTCTTACTTTTATCTGCATCTCTTTGCCTGACCTCTCTCCTTTGTGCATTTTTTTAATTCTCAATTTTATTTTTCTCTTCCATCCAACTTTACAATTGACTCTCTTAAATTCAGCTGCATGGATTCTGCATAGATGGATTTACCAAAATGCTTTTTCTCTGGTATTTACAACAACCATAGAACTTTTCTCATCCCCATTTCTCACTACCAATTTTGTACATGGTCATCCCTTTCTAAACTTATAACAATATAGCCTTAATATCAATAGGACCCTTTACCTCCTATTTCCTCCTTCCTATACCACACAGCATAGGATTTAGAAAAAAGTTTTTTTCTTTCTTGTTCTATTTCTCTTCTCTTTTCCCCTGTTGCATTACCCTAACTACCTCACTGGGCTTCAGATGATTGAATCTATAAAACTAATGTCGAATGTTGTTTCTTACCAGGAGGGAAAACACAGCCTATGCAGTTGGTGCACATTAACTTTGCTCAAGGCTTGGGTTCTTATAATGTTTACACTATAGCTGTGGATTTCTTCTCTAGACTAAACTGAGATCCAAAACAGCGTCTTACAGTATGTAGTTTTTCAGCTAGCCCTGATATTTCCACCACAACAGATTAGCCTCCTACAGCTGCAGTTGAATTGATCCCATAAGAATATTCACCCAGAGAGAGGGACAGTGAGACCGCCTAACCCAAGAACTTGAGCTTGATTAGATTCTACAAGAATATCTGCAACCTGACAGAAACAGACCTGAGTCTGGGTTAACCCCAGTTTTGCAGCAGAATGACCACTGGAGTAATTGGAGTCTGACTACTCAAACTCTCTGGCAAAGAATCGACTTGGGAATCACAGTTGCAGTGGCTCATTGGAATATTTAATCAGTATTCCCAGTGAACATTTTATTGATTTAAGTTTTTGTATGTTTCTTGAGTTATTTAATAATATGGGGTTATCCTCTTTTATGGTTTAATGTATGTATTAGGTTGTCACCCTTTGGAATTGTGCTTTCATTGATTCTTATTTAATTGACACTTTCCTTCTCTCCTTCTTCTGGAAAATAGACAAAGGAGTGTAAGTAGTTGCAAGGACTAACATATAGAAATATTATAAGATTGAAACTGTAAAGTGGAGCATTTCTTGTGCCAAAACATAGGGACAGAGATAAAATCATTTAAACAATAGAAGTACTAAATACTAGAACTGGACATTCAAAACTGAAAATCACTCATGGGGAGGAAACATCTTACTAGAAAGCCCCATATAGCCACATACTCTGCTCACTTCTCTACTCCCCAACCAGCAGTAACCTTGCAAAAAGGGAGGAGAAAATAGAAGGGAACTCATATTATTAAAAATAGAAAAATGAATAAACATGGCTACAAATAGAAGCATGAGGAAACAAGGAAATAGAAGCTCTCCAAATCCCTCTCATTTGGGTAGATACCAAAGGGAGAAGAAAATGAATACCAGATAGCAGAAATATAGGAAAAGTTCATAGGAAGGATGAGGAGAATAGGTGAATTCAAAGAGAAAATGAACCAAAAGTTTACAGCAATGACCCTCAATATGCCATGGTTAATATCAGAAAAATAAGTAAAAAACTGGATAAGGTAACCAAGAAAGTTCAAAACTTGAATGACAGATTCGATAAGCATATGTCCTCCTCTAAAAAATTTCACACATAATACCAGAAATAAAAAGCAATATAGAATTAATACATTCCAGAAATGACCAGTGTGAAGACAGAATATCTGCTATTGAGAACAAAATAGTGAATTAAGACAAAGACCTCAATGAAGCCAAAAAGAAAATAAGAGAAGACCCTCCAGAAGCTACTAGATGACAAAAAAATTAATCTAATCTTAATTGGAATTAGAGAAAAGCTAGAAGAGTGCATACATGGATTTATCAACATGGTTACAGAAATTATCAAAGAAAATTTCCCAAATATAAGAAAAGATTTTAAAGTACAAGTAAGTGATGCTTGTAGGACACCAAACAATTATGATGTACTGGAGGCTGATCAGACCTCCAATCACCTGACCAAGGGTATAATGGCAGGAAAACAAAAGACAAGACAAGATCTTTACTGCATAAATGAGGGGCCTAGGATGGTCAGAGCTCTTATCAGGCTATCTGCTGAAGCTTGCCACTATTTATTGAACACACAATTACTTGAAGGGGCAAGGGGTGGTTCAGGGAACAGTCTAGTGGAGAGCACTGATGTGAGCAGGGTTCTAGCAACAAGGAAATGAGACATTCTAGTAGGAACAGATCATTGATTAATGAGAAATTTGTTTTTTCCCATTGATTGATTAATTTTTGTCTCTATAGAAGTTTCATGTACAAGTCATGTTTTCCATAGCTGCACTATTGTCTTACCATCCAAGATGTCACATCATCACAGATCATTGAGACCTCTGCTGTAACCAGTGGTTGGGGAGATGTTCCTTTCCCACATACCAACTGCTGGCTCTTCAGATAAGTCATTGTGGGCTAAAAGACAGACTCAGACTTTTATGATGAGAAGCCAATGTATAAGTTTGCATCTTGCACAGGGTAGTCTCCATCAATGATGAAAGGAGTTCACTGAGGCATATACTCATTAAATGCACAAATATACAGCAAAAAATCCAGCATTTTAAAAACAGTGAAAAAACCCCCCCAAAATCACATATAAAGGTAAACCAATTAGAATCAAGACTTCTCAGTACATATCCTGAAGGTTAAAAGAGCTTGGAGTGAAGTATTTTAAGGCCTAAGAGCAAATAACTTCCAACCCAGATTAATTTACCCAGCAAAGCTATTTTTCAAAATACATGGAGAAATAAAGTATTTCCATGAAAAAGGCCCACTCAGAAGATATATGAGCCATAGAGAAAATACTCGAGAATATTCTTGACACAAGCATTGATTTAGACACACCTAAAAACACAGAAGAAACTAGTGAGCTCACTGGACATACAACAACAAAAAACATCAGGAAAAGTAAAACAAATATTCCAACAGAAAAAGAAAACAATGGTAGTAAAAAACCAATACATCTCAGTAATATCAATCGATGTTAATGGCCTCAACTCTCCAATCAAAAGACACAGACTGAATCAAAAATCAGAATCCAAGGGCTGGGGATTTAGCTCAGTGGTTCCATCACTTGCCTTGAAAGCGCAAGGACCCGAGTTCGATCCCCGGTAGCAAAAAAAAAAAAAAAAATCAGAATCCAGGGCCGGGGATTTAGCTCAGTGATTCTGCTGCCTGCCTTGCAAGTGCAAGTTCCTGAGTTTGATTCTTGGTACCAAAAACAAACAAACAAACAAACAAAAAACCCCACAGAATCCAACAATTTGTTGTATTCAAGAAATCCATTTAATCAAAACATATTTTCATAGACTTAAAATTAAAGGACAGAAAACAAAATTTCATGCATCAGGACTCTGAAAATGAGCAGTGGTAGCAACACTAATATCAGACACGATAAACTTCAAGTTTAAACAAATTAGTCACTATATACTAAATGAACATTCCAACAAGAAAAGGTAGAATTGACTAAACATATATGCATCAAATACTGAAATAAAAGATCAAATAAACCTTAATACAATCATAGTAGGGGATTTTGACACCCTACTTGAACAGAGACAGGTCAACTAAACAAAAAGCAAATAAAGAAATTTCAGAGTTAATCCATATGCTTGAACACATAGACTTAATAGATATGTACAGAGAATTCCACCCTCTATAACAGAGTATACATTCTTTTAAGTAGCACATGGTACTTTTTCCATAATAGATCACATACTAGTCCACAAAGCCTGCTTAAGTAAATATAAAATAATTGAAATTACCTCAAGTATATTATCCAACCACTGTGCAATGAAAATAGAAATCAATGACAGAAGAATATTTGGAAAAGGCAAAAGCTTCTGGAAAATTAACAACAAACTCCTAAACAACCAATGGATCAGAGAAGAAATCAAAGAAGAAATTTAAAAAATTCTGAAAGTTAATGACAATGACTGTACAACCCAACAAAAACTTTGGAACACTTTGAAAGCAGTTGTAAGAGGAAAATTCATTGTAATCAATGCTCATAGTAGGAAAATAGAGCCAGCTAAATAAATAACCTTATGATAAATTTTAAGATACTTGAAAAACAACAACAAACCAGCAGGAGGGAAATTATAAAGATGAGAGTGGAAATTAATGAATTTGAGATTTTAAAAACTACAAAGCAAGTCAATGAAGCAAAGAGCTGGTTCTTTGAAGTATAAATAAATTAGACAAGCCCTTAGCAAGACTCACTAAGAGAAAGAGAGAAAAGGCACATACATGCAATAAGAAATTACAAAGGCTGGGCCAGGGATTTAGCTCAGTGGTTTCGCCTCCAGCTGCACAAGCGCAAGGACCTGAGTTCAATCCCCGGTACCAAAAAAAAAAAAAAATTACAAAGGTGAAATCACAACAGATACTGTCAAAATCCAGAAGGTAGTAACTACTTTGAAAATTTATTAGGAAATTTTGAAGAAATGGACATATTCCTAGACACATATGAATCACCAAAACTAACCCAGGAAGGTGTAAATATACTTTACAACCCAATAACAAGCAATGAGATTGACTAAGTAATAAAGAATCAACCAATTAAAAAGCCTGGGTCTGGTTGGATTCATGGCTGAATTCTACAAAACTTTTAAGGATATTATATTGCCAATACTTTTCAGTCTTTTCAAAGAAATTGAAAGGGAGGGGGTGCTCCAAATTTTTTTTTTATGAAAGCCAATATCACCCTGATCCCCAAACCAGATAAACAGTGAACTAAAAAGGAGAACTATAGGCCAATCTCTTTAATGAACATAGATGCAAAAAATCCTCAAGATATTAGCAAAGAGAATGCAGCATATTATAAAAAAGCTGATACATTGTAATCAAGGAGATTTCATACAAGAGATCCAAGGATGTTTCAACATACATAAGACTATAAATGTAATACATCACATAAAGAGGAGCAAGGTCAAAAACTACATGATCATATCAATAGATGCAGAAAGGGATTCTGACAAAATCCAATACCCTTCATGTTAAAAACTCTGAAGAAAACAGGTATAGAAGGACCATACCTAAATATGATAAAGGTTATCTATGACAAACCAACAGCCAGCATCATACTAAATGTGGAAAAAATAAAATCATTCCCACTAAAATCAGGAACAAGTCAAGGATGACCACTATATCTCTGGTACTTAGCATAGTATCTGAAACATTAGCCAGAGAAATTAGGCAAGAGAAATAAATAAAAGGGATACATATAAGAAGGGAAGAACTCAAATTATCACTATTGACAGATGACATGATATTCTATATGGGAGATGTAAAGAACTCCACATAGGAATTCTTAGATTAATAAATAATTTCAGCAAAGTATTAGGATACAAGATCAACACACAAAAGTCTAATGATTGTGTATACCAGCAATGAATGGGATGAAGAGGAAGTTATGAAAACAATACAATTCACAGTTGCTCAAGAAAAATGAAATATTTAGAAATTAATTCAACCAAAGAAGTGAAGGACTTATAAAAAGAAAACTACAGTACTCTGAGGAAGGAGATTGAAGAAAATATCAGAAAATTGAAAGGTATCCCTTGCTCCTGGGTAGGCAGAACCAATATTGTTAAAATGGCCATACTTCCAAAACTGCTATACAGATTTAATGCAGCCCCAATCAAAATACCAACAGCATGTTTTTTAGATTTAGAGAAAACAATCCTAAAATTCATATGGAATCAGAAGAGACCCCAAATACCAAATGTCATTTTGGGCAATAAGAACAAAGCTGGTAGAATAGCAATATCAGACTTCAAGATATACTACAAAATAATAGTAACAAAAATGACATGATACTGGAACAAAAACAAGCATGTGGATTAATGGAATATAACTGAGGATACAGAAGGCACCCCCCCTCCAGAAATATTCATCTATTTGAACTTTGACAGAGGGTCCAAAAGCATAAGGTGAAAGAAAGATAGCCTATTCAACAGGTGGTGTTGGGGAAATTGTTTATCTGCTTGCAGAAGAAAGAAACTGGACCCATGTCTCTCACCATTCGGTAAATTAAAATTGAAATGGATCAAAGATCTAAACATTAAGACATAAACTTTAAACCTTCTGGAAGACAAACTAGGTAAAACACTTGAAGATACAGGAGTAGGTAAGGATTTTCTAAACAGAACCTTAATCACACAGGAAATAGCAGCAAAAATCAGCAAATGGCATTATATCACATGAAAAATCTTCTGTATAGCAAATGATTCAATCAGACAGAAAAGACGACCTACAGAATGGAAAAAAAATTGGCAGCAACTCCTCAGAAAGAGGAGTAATATCTAGAACATACAAAGAACTCAAAAATGTTAAACAATCTAAAATTAAAGACCCAGTAAAAAATGGGCTAGAGAAATAAACAGACATTTCACAGGGAAAGAAATGTAAATGGCCAACAAATACATGAAAAACTGCTCAACATCTCTGGCCATTAGAGAAATGCAAATTAAAATAGCACTAAGATTCTTACTTCAGAAACAATGGCAATAATTAGGAAGTCAAACAATAACCAATGCTGGTGTGGCTGTGATGAAAAAGGAACTCTTGTACATTGTTGATGACAATGCAAGCTAATTTAACCAATATGGAAATCAATATGGAGATTTCTCAAAGAATTGAAATGAGAGTGGGCTGGCTGGGGCCCCTGTGTTTACATATCATTTTGTCATGAAAAATGAAATGCAAGGAACCAACAGTGATGTAATTGAAGGCAGCAAAATCAAACTAAAATAGGAGAATCATTGGTTAGGAAGACTCTCTGGAGATACTCATCTGGTCATTCCCTCTAGGCCTCTTCTCAAAGCAACACCACTTGGCAGTCATCAGGTTGGCAGCTATGCTTCTGTGTCTTTATACCACAAACCTGTGATGGAACTTTTTCAGATAAGGTCAAGTTGAAATGAGAAATTCCATATGATCCAACTATCCCCCTGCTAGATATCTTCCCAAAAGAGCTTAAGTCATTGTACTACAGCGATACTTGCTTACTGATGTTTACAGCAGCACATTTCTACCTGTATAAAATTAAAATTTTGAAGATAAGCAAATGCACATATAAGTTCAACAGATCACACATTGAACTCAAAATTTCTGATTCCATCAAATATTTAGAAAAATTATTTTGGTAATTTAATCCACACCCAGAGCTATTAAAGAAAATTTTATGAGGCCATGCAATACAAACAAGAATAAGACTCATTTTATAGGAAGAGTTGTTTTACTTTTATCAGTAAGAGCACCAACTCTGAAGGTAATATAAGGGTTAACACATCAACCTTAAGTTCTAAATTAATGTGTTTTATTACCTTCTATTGATCTTTTCTAATGCAAATATATTGCTGGCAAAATACATTGGAGATTTCTTTGACCTCTTTATTGTTGTAGGATGTGACAATTAATTTTTTTATTGAGAATCCAATTAGCTTTCTGCTCTTATAATGTTTTCTCTAAATTCTCCTTTGAAGTTCCCTAAAGGTTACATAGAAAAAGATCATCTAAGCATGACTGTATTGAAGGGCAGAAAAAAAAGAAAACATTACTTATGTTGTGTACAAAATTGAGGTTACCATAGGTTAACTGAATCATATTCCTTAAAGAGATAAAGATGATCCAAATCATGAAGAATTAATCAGAAAATTCTAATTGAAAAAATAAGATCACAGCAGTCTATTATAAAAGGGGAGAAAGTGTCATATTAGCACAACAGAGCAGGAAAATCTGAAATAAATTTTATAGACTATTGCTGTCAGGACCCTTGTAAAAGTGTTGATAATGAGAGAAAAACAAAAGAATCAGGATTAGGATCATCTAAAGAGAGTTGTTCACAGAAGAAAATTGAGATCCCTAATTAGAGGTGATCTGCGTGTAAAACTGTCAGATGTCCCCACAGACACCAAGGACAGAGGATGGAGTCTGAGTAATTACTGAAGGGAAACTGGGAGGAAAGTTACAGGATGGTGCTACAAACTCCAGGACAGCGGACAGAGAAGAGGTGTCAAGTAGAGTCTTGCAACATCCACGGCTAGCACCAACCATCAGATTGAAAATTAAAAGACACATTAAAAAGTCATCCTCTGTATACTGCTGATCTGCTGACATTTACTGACCTTGATAGGAGGAGGATAAGAGTGGATGGAAAGTAAGAAAAAGGTAGTGTAATAAGGAAATATCCCTGGTTGTGACAAATGAAACCATACTGCATTCACAATTCACCGGAGCATTTCGGTTGAGTAGGTGAAGATCTTCAGTTTTTCATACACTCCAATCCCTTGACTTGGAAGCTTTGGGGGGGAAAAAGGGAAAGAAGAAGGGTAAAATGTGAAAGTATAAGATTATCCAATTCTTACTACTAAATTTCTTTCCTGGGACCATACATAATACAAAATAAGCCTGAAATTTAATTAATTTGTAAAATCACTAAATCAAATTTTAATTAATTTGATATTTCTAAATATGCAAGTAGTAGGTATGTGTTGCTTGCCCTGAAATGCTTTAATGATTTATTATTATAATATTTACATTTGAAGAAGAAAATTCTGACATAATTTAGTTTTTATATTGCTGTCTTGTCTAGAGCCCAGCTGTGCTGGGTCAATGGAGTTGATTACCAAGGGGCCAAAGAAAATATCCAGAGGCAGCTTTTGTGAGAGATTAGGTTTATTAAGGTTAAACAGCAGACATTAATGGCATACACAAGGTTAAATGTAATTTACTATCAGGGAAGCACATATGGGCCTAAGAACAATTCTTGGCAAGATCCCATAGAAGGGGCATACTGTTTCACTCAGCCAAATCCTGCCTGGTAGGGAGTAGGTCACCAGCCCTGGCAGACCCAAATACTGCACGAAGGGTGTACAAGTCAATCACTCCACCTGACAAAAATCCTTGAGAGGTAGATACCAGTCAACACTGTTACTCAGCAGGTTTAGTGGTAGCCAGTTATCACTCAGCATCCATGCTCTGTTACTTTAGGGAGGGAATTTTATAGATTAAACTAGATAGCATTGACATCATTATCTCTCTTTCCTCCATCAAGTCACCAACATTCCAAGGAATGGCTGACTTAACATACTGACAGAAAGACAGCTTTTACAGAAAATACAAGGTTGTCCAGTTCCAGCATTCTTCAGATAACATTTATCCATACATTCCCATCCCTGTCTCTCTAGAGCACCCCGTTGACTTGACAAGAGTGTTAGGAATGGAAAAAAGGGTGTGTTCAAGAACATCGTCCTAAATGCCTAGTTTTGCTCAGTGATGGTACTGTACCCATTATGTCATTGACTCATCCTTTATCTCCTCTTCTTATGCAGGCACAGAGAGGATGTTAGAATATAAAAACTCGTCCTATGGAGCAGACTACATATTAATCTTAGATACTATTTAAACATCAAACTATATTATACAAAACTATATGGCATTTGCTGGGGTTATTGACACATTAAATAATATTGGATTACCATATGTTGACACTATATTGAGCTTGTTTTGATGTATTTCTAATTTATGACAGTTTTTTGTTGTTGTTAAACACATTCAACTATCATTGGAAAAACTCTGAAGCCCTCAGATTCTTCTATTTATAAACACAATACTTATTTTAACTTAGTATATTTTAACAATCTCATATAATTTATGAAAATTTTGCACCTCTCTAAAGCTATCAACCCAATTTCTTGATGAAAATATTTATTTTATCAGGAAAAAGGATTTCAGTTGACATAACTAGCTTGTAGTTCCTTGGAGAAGAGGAAAAGTTTTAATTTGTATCTATTTTCATTATCCAATATTTGAAGAGGGATTTAAATGTAAAATTCCATGACTAACTAGGAGACCTAGCTTTCTGTCTGTGTTGCAAAATATTTCTATAATTATTTCATTTTGTGCATGTAGAATACAGAGTAGTAATAAGAATTGACTTATAAATGTGTTAGTTAAGGCTTTACAACAAAATTGTAAGTTTCTTCTGTCTAGAGTTTGTGGCAAGATTTCTTTATAACCTCCAGAATGTTGGGCAAGAAATAAATTATTTAAAATGCAAGATTTTTTTCTCCTTGGATAATAACATATAATATTTACTGGGACACATAAGGATGTCTTTGTACAATCTCAGAGGAGCCTTTAATTGACTCCCAGGAGAGGAGTAAGGAAACTTGTCATGACATGAAAGCCTCAGATTTTAGCTAAATAGACAGAAAAGTCTTGAGAAAGCAGACAGAGAATTTGGTAGGGTCTTATATCATAAAAAGCCTACATACAAATAAAAATGGTTGATCTAATGAACTCTAGAAGATTAGATTATTTATGTTATTCAAAAGTGAATTAATTCTACCTGGTACAATATCAAGTATTTCATAAGTTATTAATAAATCATTTGTGAACATTACTTTATTAAACAAGAAAACTGGTATTTGATGCTCTCTTCAGTGCTAATTATTATGGAATAAAATGTCATTTCTCTACTTGAAAATTTTACGACCTAAATATAAGTCTATGTACAAGTACAAAAAACAGACTCCCAAAAACAAATTTATACTGAATACAAAAAGGAAAAAAACATAGGGGACGAACTACTTAACCATGAGATTTTATTGAGGAAATATATTTACATTAAAAATTATTGAGGGTTTGGTTACAGTGTGTGCTGAAAATGTACAAGGCTCTATGTTCAATTCTCAACACCAGAAAACATCATTATTTCAAATTGATTTTTTTTAAATCTCTGACTTTCAGTTTAATTTAAGAATATTGTCTAAACTTGTCTAAAACATTTGAAAGTTTTTTGTAAAAAGAAACAAATGTTAATGTTACACTGAATTGAAAACTGAGTATATGTTACTTAGGCTAATAGATGAAATTGTCATGGGTGTTATTTGGTCTTTGGAAATATACTATGGCAGGTATAAAACAATACTTCATAAACATTTCTTTTTGTAAAAATGGCCATGATCTATTCTATATATTCATGGAAACAAATTTAATTTCAAGAATTTAAAATGTTACCTTGATACATAGAAACTTGTCCTTTATTGTCCTGTCCTCTTATCCCTCTTCCTCTTCTTTCTTCTCCTCCACATCCTTTTCCTTCTTCTTCATAGTCTTATCATCATTATTAAAATAAATTATTTTTGATTTTTTACTGCATGGGAAAATATTTGTCAATATAATTTAGTGGATAAAGTTTAAAGTGATCTGCAATACCATACCACTAAAATAGAAGAACATTAACATCAAACTTGTACTGTGTGAACTAGAATGTGCAGTCTGCATTTTCTCAATTGGAATACACTGTGGAAGCAAAAACAGCTTCTAACTATGGGAAATGTCTTATGGGAAAACATAAATTATTCTGTGATTTGTGAAAGAAATAAGCCAAATTGTTAGTTTAATTAGGGACTGTGCAAAAAAGTACACGTGTGGGATAAAATTACACTTTCTAACATGAGAGTTAGAACTTACGTTGGGACTTCAGTTAGGATAAGAAAAGTCATGGAAATAGAAATAAAAAGAAAGGACAAGAACAAAAGAGGAAAAGGAAGTAACTTCAGACCATACCTGGCCTAAGATATTTATTTGAGAAGCTATGTTGCATCTTTCACACTAATTATTTGAGACCTGATTTTATCACTCATAATGTCCCAAGAAGAAAAGTAAAATCCGATCTATAAGAAGACTTAGAAAAAAATTACAGGATTTTGAAATCTAACTAGACAAAAACATACTAGTACAAGTGCAAAATAAATTCTAAATCTTCTGAACAAAGAAGAAAAAATTTACACTGAACTGAGTATATCAACATGGTTGCAGAAGCCAGAGGCAATTTAGCAATCACCAGTTGTTTTGTTGACTGAAACTTGCACTCAAAATATTCCACTGCTGAGTGAAATAGACATATATTTAATACAATGTAGGGGGGAAAAGAAAAAAATTACAAGGACTTAAAGAAGTAGGAATGCTCTCGATCCATAACAAGTCTGAAATCCAACAAGGAGCATATCAGATTCTCCTATTCAAGGGACAGTGAATGTTCATTTTTGATTCCTGTAAGTAGTATACTCTCTTAATTTATTTTACCTCTGTGGCCCTCAGCTCAATTCTCTGGACTCATAGAACTGCCCTTAGCGATTCCTTTTTTTTACCATCAGAAATGACACATTGTTTGAATATGAACCACTTTCTCAGACTACATGTTTCCCAGGAACTTCTCAATTTGGACATATTCCTGCTGTTTTTAGTGTATGCTGGCAGTGGTTTAGAAACACAACTCTGCTTAACACTTGCGTTTTATTTGGATCTTATGGTAGTTCACTCCATGACAACATGCCACATTCTTAATTCCTTCTAAAGCAGATGTCTGTTTAATTTGAGTATGCTCCAGGACCCTTTTATATAGCTGAAAGTGTCTGGTACATCTCCTGAAATCATCCTGAGCTCTTAAGAGGTTTTATGGCCACACACTTGATTTAACACAAGGTCATTTCTTTGAGAATTTGTAGGAGGCTGAAAGCACTAGAAATGCTAGTGACTCTTGGCTTCTTTAGATTTTCTCTTAATTCTGCTTGAAAAAAAGAATCATTACATAATTAACTAGTATTTTTTTTCATATAGGGTTGAAAAAATTGATGGAATTTTTAGCCTTCTCCTAAAGGCTTTAACTTCCACAAGTTTGTTAGATATGTTTTTTATATTCACATTTACTGTGAACAATGTTTTGACAGTTGTTCTTTGCACCTCATCAGTCATTATTATTCCAGTTTCCAATAGCAGTTTCTCATGGGTTTTCCAAATCCACTAAGCATTTGTCATTACTCAATTATAATTCTGAGAATTGTCACCGGGGGCTGGGTTCAGCTCAATTACTGCCTTTATCTCCCACAAGGTGCTGTTTCAGCTGTCCACATGTTTTGCTTTCTACCAGAGGGGTGGGATGGAGAGAAATACAGGCACCTTTTTTTTTTTTTTCTTTGAGTCAAACTTTATTTTATTGACAGGAGCTCAAAATGAGCACAAAAAAATGCCTCCTTTACATGTATTTATTTTCCTTAAAAGGTTTCTGATAGGTAGATTAAAAGGTAAGACTGTAGATCAGCTTTTATAGTGAACCTTAAAAAAAGGATTAATAATATAAACCATCAACATCAGAGAATGTATGATCCCACAATCATTTTAGATCTGTAGCTTGTCAAAAGAATAAGATTCCCCACTGATCTGCTAAGAGAGAGGGTGTTTCAAGCCTCTTAAAACTGTTTTAAGGCATTAAAAGCCACTTTAATAATTAAACAACTAGGCAATTAAAACAAATCCCAAAATGTACCCTGCTGTATTACGTAGAATGTGAGAAAATGCCAACTAATGACCTACATAGATGAAAATAAAGGCTTGAATTCATGCATGGAGCTGTCTCCTCTCCTGCAAAATATCAATAAATGAATAACAGAGCTTATCAAGGGACCAAAAACAAATAGATGTTATTTAAAACACAATTGTGATTTTTACCATTTTACCACTTTAACGTTTACTAAAAATAAAGCTGAACAAAGAAAAGTTGCTCATTTGTACACTGTTTTTTCATGTATGTTAACTTTTACTGGGACCACAAACTGATCAAATAATACACTGCTCACCCTTCTGGACAGTTATAATAACAACGGATTTATTATCATTTGCAAATGAAATAAATGCACCATCCCATACATGAAAGGCTTTAATAGGCCTTAAGCATTTTTCAGATTGTATCAAGCCACCATTATTGTAGACAGGTGAGTTAGGTAAAAATATTATAGGTAGTCAGATAGGGCTAAGTCCTAGAGGGAGTCAAGACAAAGGTGAAACACATCACAACTGCAGCCAGAGACACATATGTTGGAGACCAGGTCTCAATCTAAAGACGAGGTGAACAGACCTGTATATTTTTTCAAAGGATAAACATTGGGCCTAATGAAGTCTAGATAGACACCAGTCACCTCAGTGTGTGACCAGAACCTCCGGACCTACCATATCTTAGGAGAAATCTTTGTTCTTTCCATCCACACTTGTTACGTGATTTGTTTTCCATTTGGACCACTATTACCTAAGTGACTATACTTGTCAACCTTATTGGTTAATCATGGCTGTGGCCCTTATTGTACCTAAGTGGGTTTTACGCCATAAAACTCTCCTGTAGAGCACCTCAGGAGCTATCCTATTGATAAATATCTTCCTATTCTTCACCTCCATTGTTCCTAGAATTTGGTCTTCAATTTTTAGAGAACGTGAGCTCAGCATATCAGACACCTAACAGATTGGGCGATATAATATTTTGTATTTCATCTCTGGTATCATTTCCTGTATCACCACCAACTGCCTATTTTATGCACTTATTTCTAGTAACAAACCTACTACTTCCTTCAACATCAGTTCTGGACTATTTCTGGTTTATCATACACTTCCAAAACAACAAAAGTAAAAAACAAAACAAACAAAAAAACCAACATCGTGGTCCCTTCACAGTACTGCTTAGTCATCATCTTCTTCAAAGCTGTATTCAAAGTCTTCTCTGTCTTCTAATCTTCACCCCCCTCTGTTGCTGTATCTCACCGCAGGTGATTTTCTGGCAGGGGATTAGCCTCATGAACTTCCAACTGTAATGGTTTAATCTTATCCAAATCCATATAGGAGTCTGATCTCAAAAACACTGTGTACTGATAATTTTCAGGCTTATCTGGTGCAGGAAATTTTAGTTCTACCTCTTCTGTTTCTTTTGGTGTACACACATGATATGGCATAGGTATTAATATCTGTTCCTTCATATCTCCAATATAAAGCCACCATCACTGTTGTTTTTCCTCAGGAAAACAAAGACTATGTACAAGATGTGTGATCTTTGATTTGGTTTCAAAGACAGCTCTCTCCTTTCACTGTATACTTTGTTGTAATTCTTGCCATTCCTTTTCATCATCTTTGCGCTGTTTTTCACCTTGCTATCAGTCTCCACCACTACCATCATCCTTTTTACTCTGGGAATCTCCATTGGTTTCTTCTTCTTCAGGATCACTGCCTTTGTCAGAAACATCTTTGTCCTCTTTTGCTGCAGCTTCCAGCATTCTGGTCTGGGGCCAGAGGTAGTATGTGGCTGGGATCACTCTGAGCCCCATGAAAGAGGTGAGGAAGCAGAAGAAGGTGTTCTCACTGTCATGTACTGAAACTGCTGTCCCGCAGTGACACCCTCCTCCCCCTCCCCCTCCTCACTCTTCTCACCATTGCAGCCAGGATCCTGCTCTGCTCCCAGGTTCCCGGGGCCTGGACAGGTGTGGTGTAGCTCTGATGCTGCCCCCTGTTCCACCTCTCCTCCCTGTCCCCATGCTCTGCAAGCACCTTCTGTGCAGATTTTTTTGTAGATGTCTTATCTTCCATAGATTAGCCTGACTTTTTCACAGTCAGGAAAAATTTTCAGAAACAAAAGAGTGTATTCAAAGCCACAAGAGTTGGGCTGGGGATTTAGCTCAGTGGTGCCCACGTCTGCCTTGCAAGCACAAGTTCCTGATCCTGGGTCCTCAGTACAAACAAAACAAAACAAACACACAAACTTTTTTCAAGCCTTTGCTTCTCATGCATGGTAACACCCTAGGAGACAAAAAAAAAAAAGCCTTACTATCTAGCCCAGAGTAGATATAATTCACTAGGAGTTTTAACTGTAACTGTTTATGGCAGTGGTCAGTGTGGGGCTTCATCACAGTGGCAAGATATACAAGAGAAAACATTTGAATGTTTTTCAGGGTAAGTCAAAATTCATAGTTCTTTAATGATTTACTTCTGAAGAAATACAATCATCCTGATGATGATTCACAGTATTACAACATTTTGCCCAAAAGTTTAAGTAATCATTGGAGTAACCAGTATACTCCATACTTTAGTAAGAAATATATATGCTACAAAGGAGGAAATTAACTCCAGCAACATTTAGCTTTCTATCTCAGAGTATATCCTGGAGGATTGATGTCAACCTGCGTTGTCTGAAGTGAAAAATCAGTTTCTGACTTTTGTGCTGGCTGCCACTAAGGATTAGCTACATAATTTTCTGGGCCTGTTTTAAATGTTTGACATCAACTTTTACCATATTGGTTGTACTGCTCCTTTGTATTTCATAAGGATTTTGTCTAGCTGAATGCTTCCTGATGTGTCTCGAACAAAAGAATATTTGTTTTTGCTTATTGAAGAGAAGTGGAAATGTCATGTGAACTTCAGTTTCAGTTCTCAGCAGACACCATGAAAATCATAGTATCAGTGGGAAGTTTGTAAGCACAATAGTGAATCTGATAGAAGAAACAGTATGTGAAGCATTTTGTTGATAAAGCAACACTTCCTTTGACACATAGTTACTCAAACTTTGAGTAGCATTTACTTGCTGAGTTCTATAAGCAAACAAGAAAGACTTGCTCTTAGGATATTAAGTGATGATTTTTGATGATCTGCTCAAAATGATGTAGACATTAACTTATCTTCTAAATCATACATCTATGAGAATGAAGCAGCATTCTGTCATTAAATGAAAGTAGTGTACTTAAGGTCAAGGTACAGCAGATCCTGACCATAGGTTAAAAGCCAAAGAAAGTTTCATTAGCTCCTGTTTATCCAATATATCTATCCCTGCTAACAGTCTCAAGTGATGTTTCATATTATTGTTGACCACAAAGAAAAGATTCATGTTTGGTTTGTAGTCATATGATATATCCAGTTATAGCCAGAAGTACAATGATACTTCAATATGTCATCAATGATTCTATTTTCTATAATGATAGAACATTCCCATATAAGAGAAGTGGTGAAGAATAGTAAGGAAGCAAAATCATCCTGGCAGGCAGAGCTCCAAGTAAGTCTTTACATTATTTACCCTGCATAGAATAGTATCTGTGTATACATGTATTTCTAGCATTTTATAGTCAACAATAGATGAATCAGTAACAATATTTTAAAGTTCTGAATATTACTTTTTAGGAAAAGTTTAAATAATAAATAAAAATTTTAGTAGAAGGATCAGAGATACTAAAACTAATTAGAAAAACCTCACAATACTTGACCTCCTAAGATAAACTTTTGACAAAATTTGTCAATACTGTCCTAGCTAATGGATTCTTCCTAAATGCAGCAGAAGACTTGTTAGAATGACAGAGAAATGCAGATAATAGGAATTTGGGCAGAAATCATTGTTCTTAAATGTAATGTTTCTCAAGATTGCCTTTGCAGCAAAATACAAAAAAGAATTCTATTTGAATGTCAGAAATTTCAAAGTATTGAACTTTAAATCTTTCTTTAGAAATAAAAATACTACTTTAGGTCTGGGGATTTAGCTCAGTGGTTCTGCTGCCTGCATTGCAAGCACAAGGTCCTGAATTTGATCCCCAGTACCAAAAAAAGGAAAAAGAAAAAAAATACTACTTTATATAAGATACTTCTAATATAGCAAAATGAATAAAATAACATGTTATACTACACTGTTTGTCTTAGTTATTTTCTCATTGCTAAGACAAAATAACTTATACCCCACAAATTAAACAGGGAGAGGTTTATTTTGCTTAATATCTTGTAGAGGTTTCAGTCCATAGTTGGCACACTACAAGGCAGGGTTGTGTGGCAGAGGGGCATGGCCAAGGAGAAAGAGTTATGATGTGTCAGTTGCAAGCAGAGAGAAAGAGATCAATCAAACAGGAGGGAGGGAGATAAACCCTTCCAGGCCACACCCCTGGTGACCCACCCCCTCCAACCAGGCCTTGTCTCCCAAATTACAGTTAGCTATAACCATATCAGTGGACTAATCCACTGATAAGTAGCACACCCCCTTATCTAATTACCTCCCCAGAGCCTCACCTATGAGGACATGCTGCTTTATGGAGATTTGTGGACATAAAATGTATCATTCCACCCCTGTCCCCCAAAAGACTCATATCCATCCTGTTACTGGGTTTGGAGGTGTTAAAGTCTCCTTCCAGAGGTGGCTTCTAGGTACCTTCTGTCCTGAGTAAATTATTGATCAAGACAGATCTAGGCCATCCTACCTAAAACTGCTGAAGTTTTTGTGAGAATGCAACATGCAGGGCTTTGGGAATTGTTCTGCATGTGTCCTGGAACTTTGCAATTAATAGTTTTCCCAGCCATCCTTCCATGCCGTAATCTGCTGCCTCAATCCCATTATGCAAAATACATTTAGTACATCTCTAAGAGTTGACAAAATCCTAACAATTTCAGCATTGCTGAAAATTCCAAAGTCTTCTTTGAGATTTAAGCTGAACTCTTAGCTGTGAGCCCATGTAAAAATGAAAAGAAAGTTAAACATTTCCAACATATGGTTGCACAGGATAAACATTGCAATTCCAAAAGGTAGAAATAAGGGGAAATAAATGGGACAAAAGCAAGACCAAAACTCAGCAGGCCAAGCATTAAACCTATAGTTTCACGTTCATCACCCTGAGCAAATTGTTGTGATATGTGAACTCCAAAGGGCCTGGGGGGCCCCCTGAGACACTGCCAGTGGTTGTAGACCTCATGGCTTCCCCCTTGAGGTGATTTTGCTCACTCCTTGCATCTTTCCTCAGACAATCCACGTTCCTGGCTTTTCCAACATTCTGAAGTCTCCACTGTACTTTTGGGTTCATTCCCAGTTTCACACATTGTCTTCTGACATCTGGGTGCAGGCCTCCCTGACCCAAAAACTATTGCATTCTGCATACAAAAACCAGCACCAGATGAGTGATACCAAAGTCTGACACCAGCTGGAACAGTAGCTGAGGCCTTCTGTTATCTTGCTAGTGGTGGCAAAAGTACTGAGTAGCTAGATACCTGATGATGGTGAACGGAGTCCCTGAGGAATAAATTCTCTAGGTGGCTGGCATTCTGGAGCATAGTGCCCTTGATCTCATCGCTCAAACCAGTCTTTCACCTTTGAAATGTTTAGCTTAGCTCTAGTGGTTTCTCAAATATTCTTAAGGAATCTTTCCATTGTTGTTTTCCAAAGTAGTTGGCTTCTGATCCCTATTCCATTGTCCTGTCTAGAGTTCATCATTCCATGACTCAGAAATTCATATATGTTTAAACTCCAAAAGACCAAAAATAACTACTGACACTGAGAGGAGCAGAAGTAGTTGGAAAAGGAAAGTTATCCCACTTGAACTTAACTGTGACTCCAACATGATAAAACAACCCCCTGATATTTGATATTTGAATGGTAGGGCTTTGATGTCTATTGCTTCTGAGTCCTACAGATGAATACAATAACCTTTTAATAAAACATTGATTCTTTTCTGGATTATACACACAGATAAATATTTTGCACTATGGAACATAGACCCTCTTGTTTCTGCTTTATGGTTAAAGGTAGGTAGCCAAAAAGAATATGTTGGCTGGGAAGTGAAATTTTTTGTAGTCAATTGAGAACTTTTGTTTTAAAAATTCCAGTTGTCAATTCTTTTCTGAATATCAATTTGATAATTCAACAGAGTAGATTTTAACATTTGAATCAGTAATTGACTTAGTCTGTTCAAAATACAGAGTTTTAGTATATGTAATTCAAAGTTCTTGATGTTATAAAATTAATCTCAAACCAAGTCAAGGCAACATGTCTTAAATATCACTATGCAATTAGGTATACTGCATACTACTATTTGGCTTTTGCCAAAGCAATAAAATTTAATGAGGCATCATTATTCACTTAGAAGATAAGGGCATTTAACACTAGAGGGATCATTTAACATGAGGGCACTTCAGCAGTTTCTTCTGCTGCATATGAATGAAACTGAATGAAATATGCCCCTCCAAAAAAACTACTATCCATAGGAGGTGGTAGTAATGGACAGTTTTTATTTTACAGTCATAAATAATTTTAATCTCTCTAAAATGAATTGGTTTTTCTCAAGATCATAAATGACTTTTACACCTAAAACCTGTTGGTTCTATCTCATTACATTATTTATCTTCTTAGCAGCCAAATTTTGTTAGTTGATCTCTTTCTTTTTTTTAATTACTTTTGTTGGTACATTTTAGGTATACAATCTAATGACATACATCATTGGAAATTTGCACCTTTACATAATCTCTCTTGGTTCTTATTTTTTCCCCATTTCCCTGCCCTCTCTTAAATCCCACCACCCCTCCCTCTTTACAAAGACTTTGTTTCCATTTTTTCATTTTCTCATATTAATTCCATTCCCTTTTTTCCTTTCCCCTACCCCTCCAACTTCCGCTTCCCTTTTGCCCCTTTTCTTCCTATTTCACATCATCTATTATACCTTTTAGACCTTATTTACACTTTCAGGTTCTCACACTAGAGAAACTATTTGTTATTTACACATGTATGTCCTATTTATTTCACTTAAGAGTATCACCTCACTGTGCATCCATTTAGCTATAAATGTCTCTAGTTTCTTATACTTTATGGCTGAGTAGTACTTCATTTTATAAAAAAAATTAAAAACCCACATTTTCTTTATCCAGTATCCAGTTGGTGGGAGACTGGGATGCTTCCAACTTTCAGCTATTACAAATTGTGCTGCTATGAACATGGGCACACATATATCACTGTGGTATGATTCTTTTAATTCTTTGGGGAAGAAACCCAGCAGGGGAATAGCGAGGTCAAATGGGACTGCCAATCCTACTTCTTGGAGGTATCTCCATTCTGATTTCCACAGTGCTTGCACCAGTCTACCCTCCCACCAGCAGAGGAGCAGGGTTCCTCTTTCCCCACAGCCCATCAAGCATTTGTTATTGTTTTATTTCATGATAGCAGACATTCTTTCTGTGGTGAGGTGAAATCTCAGTATTGTTTTCATTTGCATGTCTCCAATGACCAGTGATGTTGAACATTTTTTCATATGCTTATTTGCTATTTCTACTTCCTTGTCTGAGAAATGTCTGTTCATTTCAGATGCCCATTTTTGGATTGGGTCTTTAAATTTTGGGAGGCTTGATTTTTTAAAGTTCTTATAGATTCTAGATAGTAGACTTTGTCTAAGGGACAGCTGGTGAAAAATTTTTCCCACACTGTGGGTTGTCTCTTCATATGGTTGGTGGTTTCACTTGCTGTGCAGAAGCTTTTTAGTAAGAAAAGATCCCACTTGTTGGTTGTTTTTTTTTTTTTTTGGTACCAGGGATCGAACTCAGTTCCTTACGCTTGCGCAGCAGGTGATGAAACCACTGAGCTAAATCCCCGGCCCTGTTGGTTGTTTGTGCTGGTTCACGGGCAACTGAAGATTTCTTCATAAAATCTTTTCCTACGCAAATGTCTTAAGAGTTCTACCTAACCTCTGTTCCAGCCTGTTCAGCTTTTCTGTTTTAATATTTAGATCTTTAATCCATTTCTATTTTAGTTTAGTGCATGGTGGGAGATATGGGCCTTGTTTTAATCTTTGGCAAGTTGAAACCCAATTTTTCCAGCACCATTTATTAAAGAGGCTGTATTTCCTCCAGTGAGGGTTTTTGGCTCCTTTGTTGAAGATGAGGTGGCTGAGAGTGTCTGGAGTTATTTCTACATGTTCTAATCAGTTCCACTGTTCCTCAGGTCTGTTTCTTTGCCAGTACTGTGCTGTTTTTGTCACAGCAGCTTTGTAGTATAGTTTCAAGTTGGGGGTTGTGATACCCCACCCCCTGCCATGTCTCTGTTGCCTAGAATTGCTTTTGCTATTCTAGGTCTCTTCTTGTTCCAAATGAATTTTTGGATCATTTTATCCAGGTCTGTGAAGTATGCTGCTGGGACTGCAATTGGGATTGCATTGAATGTATATAGCAGTTTTGGAAGTATGGCCATTTTCACTATGTTGATTCTTCCTACTCAGGAGCAAGGGATGTCTTTCCTTTTTCTGATATCCTCTTCAATCTCTCTTTTCAGAGTGCCATAGTTTTCAGAGAAGAAGTCATTGATTTCTTTTGTTAGGTTGATTCCTAGTTATTTCAGTTTTTTGGATGCTATTGTGAAAAGAATTGTTTGCTCTATTTCTGTCTCAGTCAGTCTTGTTTGTGTAGAGGAAAGCTATTGATTTTTGTGTGTTGACCTTGTAACCAGCTACTTGACTGCATTTTGTTATTAAGTCTAGAAGACTTTTGGTGGAGTTCTTGGGGTCTTCTATATAGAGTAACATTTCATTTGCAAATAATGACAATTTGACTTCTTCATTTCCTATCTTTATTCCTTTTATATCTTTCTCTTGTCTAATTGCTGTGGCTAATACTTCCAAAACTATATTGAACAGGAGTGGTGATAGTGGATATCCTTGCCCTATTCCTGATTTTAGTGTGAAGGATTTCAGTTTTTGACCATTTAGTATGATATTGGCCATTGGTTTTTCATAGATAGCTTTTATCAGATAGAGGTAGAGACCATCTATTCCAATTTTTTGTAGGGTTTTTACCATAAACGCATGTTGGATTTTGTCGAATGCTTTCTCTGAATCTATTGAGATGATCATATGGTTTTTGTCCTTGGCTCTATTAATAGAGTGTATTACATTTATTGATTTGCATATGTTGAACCATCCCTGCATCCCTGGGTTGAATCTCACTTGGTCAGAGTATACAATCTTCTTGATGATCTTCTCCATTCTATTAGCCAGTATCTTATTAAGGATTTTTGCATCTATGTTCATTAGTGAGATTGGCCTATAGTTCTCTTCTACGGTTGGGTCTTTCTCTGCTTTGGTGATCAAGGTGATGCTTGCTTCCAGGAATGAATTCAGGCGTATTGCTTCCCTTTCAATTTCATTGAAGAGTTTAAACAGTAGTAGCAGCAGTTCCTCTCTAAATGTCTTTAGAATTGGGCAGTGAAGCCATCAGGACCCGGACTTTTCTTAGTTGTTATGTTTTCAATTTCATTGATTGATATTTGGTTGTTTAGAATTTTTAGGTCTTCTTTGTTCACCTTTGGTAATTCACATGTATCTAGTAATCTGTCCATTTTTTCTATGTTTTCCATCTTGTTGGCATATAGGTTCTCGAAGCAGATATTCATGATCCTCTGGATTTCTGCTGGATCTGTTGTAATTTTACCCTTTTCATTCTTAATTGTATGGATTTGGGCCTTTTCTTTCCTTTAACTGATAAAGTTGGCCAAGAGTTTGTCAATTTTGCTTATTCTTTTGAAGAACCAACTCTTGGCTTCAATTTTTTTGTATTATTCTCTTATTCTCCATGGCATTGATTTCTGTTCTGGTTTTTATAATTTCCTCCGTTGTAGGAACTTTAGGTTTGTCCTGCTCTTCTTTTTCTAGAAGCTTGAGGTTCAGCATCATGTTATGTAATTGGCCTTGCTCTGTTTTACTAATGTGAGTATTCACTGCTATGAATTTCGCTCATAAGACTGCTTTCATTGTATCCCATAGATTCCGATATGTTGTATTGTCATTGTCATTTAATTGTAGGAACTGTCCGATTTCTTCATTTTCCTCTGTGACCCATTGGTTATTCAAAAGTGTGTTGTGCAGTTTCCATGTGTTTATGAAATTCTTGTCTTTTCTTTTGCTATTGATCTCCAATTTCATAGCACTGTGGTCTGATAATATATAGGGGATAACTTCAATTTCTCTGCACTTACTTAAAGATGTTCTATGAGTGAATATGTGGTCTATTTTAGAGAAGGACCCATGTGCAGCTGAAAACAATGTGTATTCAGATTTTTTGCAGTGGAACACTCTGTAAACATCTGTTACGTACATTTGTACAAGAACTTGATTGATTTCTAGTATTTTATTTATTTTTTTTGTCTAGTTCATCTATCTATTTGTGAAAGTTGGGTATTGAGCTACCCCACTGCTATTGAGTTAGTGGTTATTTGATTTTTCTTGTCCATTAATATTTGTTTTATATAGTTGGGTGCACTAGTGCATATATATTTATGATTGTCATGTCTTCCTCTTGGATTGTTCCCTTTACAAGGCTGTAGTGTCCTTCTTAGTCTCTCTTAATTAGTGTTGGTTTGAAATCCACTTGATATGCTAAGAGGACAGCTGCACCTGCTTTTTTGGGGGTTCCTGTCACATGAAGTATTGTTTTCCAGTCTTTAACTTTCAGTCTATGAGTTTCTTTTTGAATTAACTGTTTCTGGTATGTAGCATATTGTTGGATCTTGCTTCTTGACCCATTCTGCCAGTCTATTTCTTTTGATTGGTGAATTGAGACCATTAACATTGATGGTTGCAACTGATACATATTGACATCATTGTCATGACTTTTTCTTTTTGTTGGATTCTCCCCATTTGCTTTAATTTTGTGTTGTGCCCAATGAATTCATTCTGCTGGGCTTCCTGGGGTTGTGATCCTCATCTTTTCCTAGGATACTGTCTAAAATTTTTTGGAGTGCTGTTTTGGTTTTCATGATGTTCCTAAGGAGCTCTTTGTCATGAAAGTATCTTATTTTTCTATCAATTTTGAAAGATAGTTTTGCAGGATACATCAATCTGGGTTGAAGTCTGTTTTCCTTTAGGGTCTGAAAGATGTCACTCCAAGCTCTTCTTGCCTTGATGGTTTGTGTTAAGAAGTCTGTTGTGATTCTGATGGGCTTTTTGTATGTGATTAGTTTCTTTTCTTTAACTGCTTGTAGAATTTTGTTCTTCTGTTGGGTTTCTAGAATCTTAACTATTATATGCCTATGTGTAGATTTTTTTTTTGATGAAGGCTAGTTGGAGTCCTATATGCCTCACTTATCTATTTGTCTAGCTTTTTTCCTCTGCTTGGGAAGTTTTTTGCCATCACTTCTATGAATAGTTTTTTTTTAATGTCATCTGTTTTCTCTCCTATTTCTTCATTGACTCCAATCAGTCTTATGTTATTCTTCTTTGCATCATCTAGCAGCTGCTGGATTGGTTTCTCATGGTCCCTTACTGTTTTAAAGAAATTTTTCTTCTGGTCACTGATTGCCATCCTGTCTTCTATATCTGAAATTTCGTCCTCATATCGGTTCATTCTGCTGTGTAAACTTTCAATGGATTTTTTAATCTCCTGGAAATCTGTTTGCATCTATTTTATGGATTCCATTTGTTTCTTATGTTGGGAATCCATCATGTTCCTTAGCTCCTCTATTTTTTTAATCTGTGTCATCTCTAGATTTATTAATCATGTCTTGCACTAATGGCACAATCTCTGCTTTTATCTGAGAAATTATTTCTGATTTTATTTTTTCCAGATCCTCTTTTGTTGCCCATTCAGGAAGTCCAGGTGGTTGAGTATCAGATTGTTCCATTTTATTTCCCTTTGCAGTTGATTAGGTGATCTGGAACTCTGGTTTTGAGATTTGTTTAAGTGTCTTCTCATTTAAGAAGGGCAGGGGTGTGATGCTGGTGCCCTAGGAAGGCTCAAGTCCTCACTGGCATTGGAGGTGGGGGTACAGCCACACAGAAGGCTCCTCCTAAGCACTGGGGGTGGTTTTCTCCTTGCTGCTGGGGGCGGTGTTACAGTAGCCTGGAAAGCTCCTCCTCAGTACTTGTTCTCTTCTTTCTTAAAGAACATTACTCCATTAATCTCTTTTCTTTCACACTCTTATCCTTTGCCTAATAAGTTATTAGGCTCTCTGTCTTGGTTCAAGTCCTCTAGAAAGCAACTTGATATAAACCTTATTGACTAACATTGTATTAGATGATGTATTCCCAGACAACAAGAATAAAGGAAATTCAATAGGTGACTAGAAAAATGGGAAAAAATGGATGTTACTGTTTTTCACAGAACAGAAGAAGCTGAATAAAGTTTCTCAAGAAATGCAACTTTCTGTGTCTCCTTCCATCACAAGAGAAGAATTTTCTCGGAGTTCAGTGCATTGTGAAGAAGGAAGATAGGGTAATTTATTTGTTAATTTCTCCAATATCCTGAGCCTCATTTAAAAAAATATATGCCATAAGAAAAATTTACTCACCTGAAATTGCAGTATACTATATGAGCCTTTAAAGGCAGTACCTGTGAACAAAGTATGATTCAAACAATGGAGTTTTTGAGGTCTCAATCCTATCAATTCAAATAGAAGTCATGCACAACCTAGAACCTGACTATAAGAAAGTAGGACTATAAGAAAGCAATAGGAGAATTGCCATGGTGAAAGTAGCCAGAGATTTTGTCCTTAGATCTGAGATCATGGCAAGTAGTTAAACATAGAGAGGTAGGCTGAACCAATGTGGATGAAGTGAATTTTTTTCTACTTCTCATATCACTTTAACTGGGTTTCTAACTTGACATTTTTTCCAGGTAGCTGTTGTTTTGAGGATTAAAGTATGTCATCTCAACTTGTTATTTTCTTAAAAATGCAGATTGATGGAGATTTGAAAGACTTAAGGGTGGAGAAATATATTGGTATTCTGAGGTCTGTAGGAGAAAAAGGTTATATTTAGCTACCCCAATAAAGACATAAAATTCATTCATTCTACAGACTCTGACTGATCCACATTAAAAAATTCCTGTAACTGAGTAAGAGCAAGAAACTTGCTCACTTCTGGGATATGATCCAGCTTTGATAGAAGAGATTTATGCCACAAAGGAAAAGGTAGGAAGAACCCTTCTAGTTTTAGGTAAGAGTGCTATGCTGACTTTTGGGCAAAGTGATCAACTGCTGGAAGGCAAGCAATATATTTGATAATACAAAGTAGGAGTGGGCTACTGTTGCAGCAGGATATCTGCCTATGCCCTAGACCAGTGATGGCAAACCTATGTCACTCATTTCAAAGCAGGCTATTTGTTATCACTGAAGGCTCTAAAAGGCTTGCCATTACTGCTGTACGTTACACAAGGTAGAAGGGAAAGTTTTCTGTTCAAGATTAAAGCCACAATAATAACATGACTAGTACAAAAATAAACATGTATATCAATGAAATAGAAGACACAAATAGCCCGATATATCCTCATCCATCTGATTTTAAAAAAGAGGCCAGGGCCGGGGATTTAGCTCAGTGGTTCTGCCACCTGCCTCGCAAGCACAAGGCCCCAAGTTCAATCCCTGGTACCAAAAAAAAAAAAAAAAAAAAAAAAGAGGCCAAAAACATGCTGGAGGAAAGATCACATCTTTAACAAATGGTGCTGGGAAAACTTGCTGTCTACATACAGAAGAATGATTCTAGAACCATATCTCTCACCCTCTTCCAAACACAAATCAAAATGGATCAAATACCTAGATATGAAAACAGAGACACTAAATTGGCTGGAAGAAAAATTATAAAAAACAGTTCCAGGCATAGGCAAGGCCTTTCTAATTGTACAAGAAATAGAACTCTAATTGTACAAGAAATAATACCAAGAATAAACAAATGGAATTATATACTATTAAAAATCTTCTGGACAGCAAAGAAAAATTAACAAAGGAATAAGACAACCTATAGAATGGGGAAAAAATTTGCCAACTGCTTCTCAGAGAAAAGACTACCAAGAATATGTAGAGTTCAACAAGATGGACCTCCAAGATGAAGTATCCTTTGAAAAATGGGAAATTGAAATAAATAAACATTCTCAAGGAAGTAAAAATGCCCAATAAGAACAAGAAAAAAATATTCAGCACCTTTGGTCACTAGAGAAATGCAAATCCAAGCAACATTGAGATTTCATTTTACTCCTGTGTAAATAGTGTCATCAAGGACTCAAAAAATAATACATGCTGCAGAGGCTGTGGGGAAAAAAAGCCTTCCATGATGTTGGTAGAAATGTAAACTACTATAATTACTGTGGAAATCAGTATGAATATTCCTCAAGAAACTAAAAACAGAAATTCTATTGGACCCAGCTATACTTACCTTGGGTATCTTCCTAAAAGAATTTAAAGTCATCATATTTCAGTAATGTATGAACACCCATGTTTATAGCAGCATAATTCAAATAGCTCAATGGATTAATTTGTAGGAAAATGGATTGATCTTGAGAACATAATGCTAAGTGAAATAAATCAAATACATAAGGTTAAATATCAAATATTTTATCTTATATGAGAAATTCCAAATACAAATAACTTAAAAAGCAAAAAAAAAAAATAGAGAGATGATAGGAAAGAGGGAGGTAGATTTTTGGAGATGTGAAGAGAGAGTGGGAAAAGGGATAGAGGGGAAAAGTAATGAAATGGTCAAAATGCAATATGCATATGTACCAATTCCCCAAAACAAATGAAATTATTATATATTGTAAACATAAAAAATGAAGACTTAGACAGAAGCACTGGTAAATTTTCACTTCTGAGAGTCAGAGTCTGTGAGAGTCTGGAGCAGAATAAAGAAAATAATGAAAATTCTCTTGTCTTCACTATAAGCCATTCAAGGAGAAACAAGAACAGTGGTTCATGGAGAAACAAGTCAGGGGGAAGGGTTGAAAGAATGAGGAAGGAAACCTCTCCTATGGCTCAAGTATGCAGTCTGTTGAAAGCTAAGGGAAATCACATTAAAAATTCATCAAAATTCCAGAACTCACATTAAGACTAAGACAGCAACAGCTAGTAGCTCGAGAATTTTGTGATTCAGCTCACAGGTCTGTTGGTTAAAGCTATTGAAATGTCTTTCTTAACAATTAAAGTAAAGTTATTTAATTGTTGCCTAATATACATTCATAATCACCATCACTAATACTTTTATTTGTAAAATGGTAGTTAACCCTTTTATATAATTTTTAAAAAATTGTTTATTGTGTGCTACCCCACTCTTGTAGGGGAATGACTTTCTCTGACATTTTGATCTTTGCTTGTAAGAATAAGAAAAGCCCTTGATATACAGGCATACTCAATAAACATTTATTCACTACATTTTATTTGAGAATCATGTTATATACTGTATCTTTGAAATAATTGCCACTTCTTAAAATTATTTCTATATTGTTTTATTAGCTTCCTAAATATCTCCACAGAGAATCTTTGGATTTTTAAATGTTACAGATTTTCAAGTTTCAAGAGTCACTAGGTTATAATTTTTTCTCCCAACTTGGCAAATAAACTGCTTAATATATAAACTGCACATCTCTGGAATGGGTAGAATGTCAAAACAAGATATAAGCAATTAATGTTTGGGAACTTATTTAGTAAGTATTGGGGATGATTTATTTTCATCAGTAAAAAATAATTTTAATTGTTTGACCTCATATCAAAATGACTGATACAGTGTGCTTCTATCCTAACACCTTTGAGTAAAATACCAAAGCATATATTAACACTACTGGTGAAACATTAAATTATAATAATAACAAAATGTTCACTATAAAGACTGGGAATTAACTTTATATATTTGCAATATTAAATGAATTTAATTTCACTTAATAAAACAGGTTATTCCATTTAGGGTAACCTCATTCTTATTTTAGCTGAAGGAGACATAATTACTGCATTATAAATATTATATTAAGACTTCTAATTTATTACTACAACTTAAATATCTATTAAAATATGTGCTTATTTATGTAGAATATTAAAGAACTAATAGTGGGGCTAGGGGCAAAACTTACTGGTAGAGTGCTTGCTTAGCATGAATAAGGCCCTGGGCACTGAAAATGAAAGAATGAAGATAGCTGTTGCATACCAAATAACTTCTAAAATATTCACAAGCATTCACATTAAAATGTGTAGTTCATGCAAGCTTAACATTTTAAACATTTATTGTGATAATATTAATAAAATGTGTATATAGTCTGGTGGACAATGTAATGTTTTAATATAGGAATATATTGTAAAATGATTACCACAATCAGACCTACTCTCTTAGTAAGTTTTATTATATAATGCATTTTTATTTTCTGTAAGCATCATCATTCTTTACATTAAGCTTCCTATTGTATAAGATTCTACATTTTTAAATAACAGGGCCCATTTCTCCATTATTTCCACAATCCATAACTCTGGTAACCGTCTTTCTAATTTGTATATCTGAGTTAAACTTTTAAAAATTCTGCATTCATTATTTGTCTTTGTCTGATTTATTTCATTTAGCCCAATTTTTTTCTAGGTGCATTCATATTTTTGCTACTGGCAGTATTTTCTTCTTTGTTAAGATTGATTAACATTTCACAATAGAGATGCACCACACTTTCTTTATCCATTCATCATTTGGACACTTAGGGTGGTTCCATATCCTTATTATTGTGAATAATGATACAAAGAACCTGGGAGTGAAGATATCACTTCGTGATAGTGATTTTTTTACTCTTGAATGTATACTCACTAGCAGGATAGCTGGATCATGTAGTTTTTCTAGGTTTAATTTTTGAGAAACCTTCATAAAATCCTCCATGACTATAAAAATTTGCATTCTTATCTATGATGATGTGTCGTCGTCTTTTCTCTATATCCTTACCAAAACTTCTCAACTCTTGGCTGTATGATAAAAGCCATTTTAATAAGTGTGATATAATATCTCATTATGGCTTTGATTTGCATTTTCCTCATTATTAATGAAGTTGAACACCTTTCATATATCTGGAGAAAGTTCCATTCAGTTTCTTTGTTCATTTATTATTGAAGTAGAGTTTTGCTAATTACTCATAGAAGTCCTTATATGTTTGGGACATTAATCCCTATCACATTATACTTTGCAAATTTTCACTGCCATTCTTTGGATTGTCATTGAAAGAAAAGTTTTATAAGCCACAATTACGATAATTTCAATAGTTATTTTCAAAGTGGTCAAGTGTATGAATTTTATACCATTGACAAATTGATTTTGCTTAAAAGCCCAGGAAGACTTAAAGTACTGTTTACATACCACTGTTATTAGAATTATTTAAATTTATTTAGCATAAATTGAATTTCTCTGTCAAGTAAATTATATATCTAAATATAAAAAATGTCATTGAAATATAAGTTGACTGTCACTGTCAAATTCTTCTCTGTGCAGGACATGTAGAATTTTGATAATAAAAGTATTTTATCATTACCAAAGTTCTGTTTCTAGAAAATGTCTTTCTTATGTTCTACTGATCATAGATAATCTTTGGATATAATTCATAAGCTCCTTTCCTTTTCAAAAATTCATTTTAATTGGCAAATTATAAAAGTATGTATGTTTGGAAGATAATGTGAAGTTTTAATTTATGTATACATTGTACAAAGATTTAATCAAGCTAATTGACATATCTATCAACTTGCCAAAATTACTACTTTTTTGTGATCACAATAGTAAAAATCTATTTTTGGCAAATTAGAAATATCAAGTGCATTAACTGTGGCCATCATGCAGTACAGTAAACCATTAGAACCTATTTCTTCAGTCTAACAGTAGAGATCATGATGCTAAAAGAAGTAAGTCAAGTATGAAGAAAACTTCTGTATTATCTCACTTATATGTGAAATTTAGAAAAGCAGATATCATAGTGTTACAGCTTGTGTCTAGATGTCTCCTGAAGCCTCATGTGGGCATAGGTGTGGCTTTTTACAAGTGGCTGGATCTAGGGTGTGTGATGTTGAGATTAATTATGTAATGCTGGGATTAAGTGTGTGATGCTGGGATTAAGGGTGTCCACTTTGGATGTGAGTGCTACTCACCCTGAAGGAAGGCAGAAAGCAGCAAAGCAGCAAGCAGCAGCAGCAGGTGATAAACACAGTCCTCTTTTTGTCCCTTATATTCTTTTCAGGCTACACACTGAGCTACTGCCATCACCTGCTGTGCTGCTACTTGCTGGATTGCTGCCTTCTGCCTGTCCTGCTTTGCCATGGATATTTCTCTGTGATGTCCATTTGCCATGCCACACTGCCTTGGAACCAGCCAACTATGGACTAAAACCTCTAGAAACTGTAAGCCCAAATATATCTTTCCTCCTTTAACTGGGTATCAGGTATTTTGTCACAGTGATGAGAAAAGTAACTGAGACAGATTTTGATACTGGGAGTAAAGCCCTTGCTATGACTGTACCTGAACATGTGGTTCAGGATCCTTTGGAACTGGCTTGTGGTAAGAGTTTGGAAATGTTTGGAGATGCCAGATGTAAAAACAGCCCTGTAATGCTTTGACTTGTATTTAATGGGAGATTTTGGTCATAGCTCAAAAACCAGAATGTTGCTAGACATCCACCTGGTAAATACCAGGATCAAGAGGTTTCAGTTAGGAGGAAGGACTGCACTGGCTGTTGTACTCCAGATCATGTGTGTTATGCTTTGGTAGAAAGTTTGTCTACATTTTGCTCATGTCCAGAGACTTTGCCTAAGACTGAGACTAAAGGCAGTGGAATAATTAATCTTGAAGAAATTTTAAGACAGTCTAATGTTGAGTCTGTGGCATGGCTACTATTGGGAAATTTTAGAGAATTTTGAGAATCAAGAACAAAGAGCCCAGAAGAATGTTTTAAAATGTTTTGAATTTGGCCAGAAAGAAAGCTCCAGGAAAGTTGCAGACTACAAACATGGAGAAGAGGAGAATTTGGTTGATGAGAAAGAAGAGGACAATAGAAAAGATGGTCTTAGGGCATCACAAGAAACAAGAGTACTCCACCCTTTGCAGTCTCAAGGTTGTAAAGGTGAAAGAATTTTCTGTGAGAAGAGAGCCCCAGAGGACCTTGTTCCAGAATGGTGGCAGTCAAGAGAATTTGTTCCTTAGGATCAGGTTCAGAGTGCTCAGCAATCCAGATAATCCACCCCTACAGCCAAAAGAGAAAGAAGCCTGGCTACTGCTACACTGACAGCAAACTTTGGTGTTAACTATGTGGTACTGGTTTTAGGTGCATGCAGGATGCAAGACTGTGGGTCAGGAAGGCTTCCACCCAAATTTCAGAAGGAAGGCCGAGAGACCAGGCAGTGTGCCCCTAATAGGGGAGTGTGTGAAGCTGTGAGTGTAAAGCCAAAAGTACGGTGAAGACCCCGGAACATTGGAGAAGCCAGAAACATGAATCATCTGAGGAAAGCTGCAAGGAGTAAGTAAAGCTGGCCCAAGGTATGTGCATGAATATTTGGGGAGGCAGGGGTGGAATACTATGGCTTGTATCTAGATCTCTTTCACAGCCTCATGTGGTCACAGGTGGGGCTTCTCAGAGGTCACTGGATGTACAATGTGTAGTGCTGGGATTAAGAATGCAATGGTGGGACTAAGGGTGCCCCACATTGGTTGTAAGTGCTACCCACCCTAAGAGGAGGTAATATGGATGGAATATAAAGGATAAAAAGAAGGCTACTGCCATCACCTGCTGTTGTTTGCTGATTCACTGCTTTACTGCCTTCTACCTGCTTGTTTAGCCATGGCGTGTTTCTTCTCTGTGATGTCTCTCTGCCATGCCAACTAACTATGGATTGGAACCTCTAGAAATTGTAATCCCCCAAAAAACTTTCTTCTTTTAACTTTTGATGTTGGATATTTTGTCTCAGCAATGAGAAAAGTTACTAAAATTCATAGAAACAAAGAATGAAATGATGTTTACTTGATGCAGAGAGGATGAAAGAGAGGAAAAGAGAAGGTGTTGATCACAGGATAACCATCTCAGTATTAATCTACAGAGTTCAAATGCTTTTTGAAAAGGAACAACAATCAAAGCTCATTTTCTGGCAAGGAATGTAGCTCAGTTGCACTGTGCCTATCTGGCAAGTTTCTGTGTTTGATCCTCGGTACTGAAAAGAAAAATTCAAAACTCATTTTCTAAAGCCTCATATCTGGCTATACATTTCCCTTTTTTCCAGTTTCAAAACTAAGATTCCAATTCTTCCAGGTGGATTCATGCTTTATAATCTTTTGCTGTGATCATGGCTACATTATGCCTTAAGGTCTGCTCAGTAATATCATGTTATACCAATCACTGACCTACTGTTTGTAATTCAGCTAAAAATATGTTTCTTCCATTAAGCAATAGTGATCACGGTATTTTATTCAGTGAACAAATGAATGAGTTTTATTTACACCAATAGGCACACAAATTTATACCAATAAGCATAAAAGTGTATTTTTAGAAAACCTTTCGCTAAATTAATAAAAGGTATCTTATATTTGAACATTTAAATGTATTTTTATTTATGTTTCAACAGGCTGTAATTTAAATGTTTATAAAATTATAATTTGGAAATAAGACATAAACCATGTATAAAAATATAGAACAAAATGGGTAAAATCCTGGAGAAGATTTGAATTATTTATAACATTTAGAATCCTCCATAAAAATTTAAAAGTGGAAAATTTCAATCACATTTTCTTCAATTGTTTCCTTTAAAAAATCAAAAGTCCTGGTGATGAATTTACATATGTGTGTGTGCTCATATGTCTACATATTTAAAAACAATTTTAAGTTAGTTTTATTATATTACATTCATTTCAGTTCTATATTTTCCAAGATTACTTAAATTTATGAAGACTCACTTAAACAATACAACAATATTTTATATAGAGTTTTAAAAATATATATAATACATGACTTGTCTATATTTTTTACATTGCTCTTCCAGATAATGCTTAAGTGTACCAAAATAAAGGCCAAAATAGAAAGGGAAAGGGAAAGTTTTTCTAATGTTATTCCTATTAAATGATGAAGCTGGAGAATTCCTATTGTGTAGCTAGAGTATTTAATTTTCATTACTGTCGATCTTAATTTGTTCATATTTAACTTGGCTACTCAAAATAAAACTATTACACATGTTTAAAGTAGGTTTGAAGTCAGTCTCATTTTTCTCAAGCAATTTTAGATTTTAATTTGTTAATCTTAATCCTGAGGCTATTTCCATCTTGGTTTTTCATTTGAATAAAGAAAAATGTTTCACAGTTGGTAGTTGAAAATGTTTTATTTTAGTTTCATAATATGTACCTTGATTCATTATGAATGTTAATTAAGGATTCTTAACCCTCACCTTAATTATATTTACTGATGAAAACATTTCTCATTGCTATCTCATGAATCTGAATACTGAGAATGGAGGTTACTGAGTAGTTGAAAATACTTATCTTCAAGTATGCGTTATTGGTCTGGGGATGTAGCTCAGTGGCACTGCACCTGCCTGGCAAGTGCAGGGTCCTTAGTTTGATTCTTGGTACAACAACAAAAAAGAATGCATTATTGATTACCAATGAGCGCTCTCTTATTGATAAAATTTATTTTACTTAATGTCTCTATTTTATAAGTATTTCATTTCAATAAATTTAGAAGAGCAAATGTTCAGAAATTATTTATATTTTCTACTAGATAAGTGCTCATGAGAAGTAAGCCAACATCAGAGTTAACTGTAATAGAAAATATGGTGTTTGAAAATTATTACTAAGAAATGGATTTAAAATTTTTTTTATACATTGGAGTACTGCTCAGCCATAAAGAAAGACAAACTTGAAACATTTATAACTAAATGGATGCAACTTGAAAAATCAGACACTACTGTAAATATTGCATTGTCTTTCTGGTGTGAGAAACTGAAAGAGTAAATTAGGACCAAAATATATAATAGATAATGTGAAATAGGAAGAAATTGTTCAAAAAGAAAGGGAAACAATTGAGAAGGAAGGAAAAAGGAAGGGAAAAGAAAAAAAAATAGAAAAGAAAAAAATGGAAACAAAGCTTTTGTAAATAAAGAGGGGAGCTGAAGAGAGGGAAGGGGATTGGGAGAAAAGGGGGAATCAAGATATAACATATGCAGGTACTAATTCCCTTTGATGAATATGATTGTTGTGCATATTTCAAATATACCAATAAAATTAATTTAGACTAAAAATTTATTACAATAAAAAATCACATTGCCATTAATCCTTTTAAAAATACTCTGTCTCCTTCAAATGTGCATATTTTTGCCAGCTACTCCTTAGACATACGATAAATATTTAGAATATGTAGAATAATGAAAGTAAAGTACATGGCCAATAAATAAATGAAAAAATATTCAACATCCCTAGCCATTTAAGAAATGCATATTATAACAATACTGAAATTCCATTTCATTCCAAAAATCATGACCATCTTCAAGAAATCAAACAATTGCTAATGAAGGTGCAGCCAAAAGGAAATACTTCTTCATTTGTGAGACTGTAAAGTGGTACAGACACTATAGAAATCAGTATGGAGATTCCTCCAAACTCTAAAAATAGAAATTCTAATAGACACAGCTATTCTCCTTCTGGGTCTCTTCCCCCAAACAGTTAAAGACATCATATTACAGTACTACATGTATAGCCATGTATATAGTAGCACAATTCATAACTAAATCTTGGTAGCAGCTTATCTGTCCATCAGCAGATGAATGGATAAAGACAATGTGGTATTTATACACAATGGTGTACTACTCTGTGATGAAGGATAAAGTTGAGTCCTTTGTATGAAAATGGGTGCACTTTGAGACCATAAAGTTAAGTGAAGTAAATCAGATCCACAGTCTTATATATCACAGGGATATATTATATAGCCTAATATATAATATTTATTATATTTATTAAACTATAATATTTAATTATCTGTAAACATATAAATATATATATATATATAAAACCTAATATATAAATAAAGTGCAAAATAAAAGACAGACAAAAGAAAAAGAAAGAAAAAAGTTATTGGATTCTAAACAGTTATTGGATTCTAGCATGACCAGTGTATCTAAAAATGCACCTTGATTTAGCACAATTGTGTTATGTGTTTTATGTTTTTTGGCCTGCTGGTCTGGCTTTTAATCTGTGTTAATGGTAATTAACTTGAATAAAGACTAAAAAATAAATCTGATGGCAAAAAAAGAAAAACTTTTAAAAAAATGGAGATCAAAGTAAAGGAGTAAAAAAGAATTGAAATGTGTTATATCATTACTGATTCACCACAATTAATATAATCATCATGTCTTCCAAACATGTACTGATAAAATTGTAAAAGTTTGCATTTTAATCTAAAAAATAAATTCATCATATCTTGTAATCACACACACACACAAGGACACACATGTCTCACCATCTTTAGCATTTTCTGAAACAGTTCTAGAAGCCATCCTTTTTGACTGTCCTTAATCACATGTGGTGGCTGCCTTAATGTCCAGAATCAATTCAAAGAGTTTACCTTTCATAATCCTTTGGACTTTGGGAAAAAGCCACAAGTCACAGAAAGCCTGATCAGGAAATAAGGTAGATGGAGACAAGCTGTTAACTTTTTATTTGACAGGTATTACTGTAATTAGATGACAAAAACAGGGTGTCATAAAATATGGTGAATGAATTTTAAAATTTATTTTGTAAAATATACAGTGGCCTCTTCAGTTACTCAAAATACATCTATTGCTTCAAGCATATGTTTTCCATCACTCTTAACAATGTGTCTTTCATTGTAATAATTTTTTTCTTATTGAAAATTTTTACATTAGTACATGTTCGCAATACTAGTGATTACATTCATCCTGCAAAGTTGGTACATGTATATTACAGGTAAAGTTTTTAAATATAAACATTCACTGAATCTTTTTATCACCCTTGTATTTAATTTGATTTTCTCAATAGGCCAGAAAAGAACTAATACTTAAAGCACTAAAACATAATGTAAAGTAATTTTAAAAGGTGAAAATAGCATTATGAACAGAATCAAACCAGATAAGATGTATTTTTGTTCTAGAAAATATACAAAATAGACTTGATATTATTGAAGACAGTTAAATTAGTTAGAAATTATTATAAGGCAGTTAGACAAAGCTCCCCCCCCCCACAGAAAAACAATTGAGGCACATTCACTGGTTAGCATTATAAAAAGAGAAAAACTATTATACCCATGGACTTGCCCTAGGAATATATAGCAGTGATTGATATTCTAAATAGGTATCAATCACCTGGGTGGAGGACCAAGACCTTATCCCATCACTTCAGGAAAGGACCCTGACACACCCCTCACCGAAAATCCTTGTTACTTTTATGTACACTTGCTATGTGACTTGCTTCCCCATTTGATCCCTATTTAATCAATATTACCTAAGCGACTATACTTGTTATAATCTTCCTGGCTGATCATAGTTTTTTCCCACCTTGTGATTTCTCATTGGACCAATATTACCTCAGTGACTATACTTATAATCTTACTAGTTTACTATAGTTTTGTTCCACCTTCAACCCACTTCACCTCATGGTTTTCTCCCATAATATACCTTTGAGAAGCAGGGTGGGTGGGCAACTCATTTTCTGGTCCCTCTTAGGTCTCTCTTTGACAGAAGTTATCTTTCTCTCAATAAATTTTTCCTACTCTTAACCTCTCTGTTGTTCCTAGAATTCATTCTGTGATTTTAGAGAACACAAACTTGCATTTCAGGTATAGCAGGTCTGGGAGTTACCTCTATTCCTCCTATAATATGGTTTGCTCATGAAAGATTATGAAAAATGATGATTTATTTTTATTATTTATTTGTGGGATTGTTGTTTTGTTATAAAAGACTTGTGCAAATAATAGTAATTAAGGAAGAAACACTTGTATTAGACAAGTAGCCACTGGATAATTTAATCCTTCCTTATACCACTTATTTAATTTAAATTCAACTTTTATTTTGTAATTTCCTTATGATGTTATCATGTTCTTAGTATTATAGATAGATGAGCTAGGTAAAAATATTATAGGCAGTCAGATAGGGCTAAGATCTCAAGAGGGCCAGGACAAAGGTGAAACACACCACAGCTGCAGATTGGCTGAAAACCAGGCCTCAAGATGGAGACAAGATGACCAGACCCATATACTTCTTCAAAAAGCTGGGCTTAGTGAAGTATAGATAGGCATTGACCACGCTGGGGGTGACGAGAAACTTCTGGACCCACACCACCTCCTAGGAGAATCCTTGTTCTTTCCATCCACGCTTGGTACGTGACTTACTTCACAATTGGACCACCTAAGTGACTGTACTTGTAACCTTAATGGATGTTCATGGCTGTGGCCCACATTGTACCCATGTGGGTTTCACCCTATAAAAATTCTCTGTAAAGTGGGGTCCTTGGGCTACCCACTCGGGACCCCTCCTTCCCTTCAAGAGCTTTCCTGTCAATAAATATCTTCCTACTTTTAACCTCCATCATTCCTGGGACTCATTCTTTGATTTTTAGAGAAGAAGAACTCCTTGTATCATACAGTTAACAGAATGGGAGATATAATATTTCATATTTCATATTTCCCATGACATCAGCACCCGACATTCCTGAGATAGTTTCCTTCAGTGCCTGGCACAGCATGAGCAGAGACCCATTTAATGGTAAAGTTTTAGGGCTACATGAAAAGACTGTTCCAACATACTTCACACTTGCTATGAAATGTCATTAATTTTGCTGGAAAATGGAGATTTGTATTTTCTAGAGAAAAAGTTGAATTTTCATGCACAATGAAAGCTACACGCAAATGTTTCTACTTCTGTTTAAATCTACAAAGTCTTTTAAAAAGTATTTCCCCAATGACGAGTGTTAATATTTTTGCACTTTGATAACAAACCTGTATAATTTCTGTAGTGCAAAACATGACTCAGATGTATTAACTGGTGTAAAAATCTTTTCAACAGAAATAGATGGTATTTATTCCCATCATATATCATGGTGGATTAATTCATTCTAAGGTTTGCTCCTAGCTAAATTATGTTTCTGAGCAACAAACATCTTTCAGACATTGCTTGTTAATCACTTAATTAGTTTATGAAACACTTTACTTTCCTGCCACAGGAGTTCTGAGATTAAAGGGAATTTTAAAGGATAACCAAAAAGGTTTTTAAATTCAATTTAAAGGAACCTGGAAGAAGAGACAACAATTTTTTTAAATGAGATGAAAATGAAGTGAAGTGTTAATAAGATTTTGATTTCAATAACTTTTGAGTTTTTAAAATAAAGTTCTGAGCTTTTCATCATTTGTACAGAAAATCTACCTAATATGGAAATCAGAAGACAATGTTTTCTGCACTCAGAATTTAAATGATTTGTATTGCTATGACAAAAAATGAATTTTAAGGTCATAGCATTGCAGATAAGTAAGTTAATTAGAAATTATTATAAAGCAGTTAGACAAAGCTGGGCCCTCAGCATAGAAACACTTGAGGCACATTCACTGGTTAACATTATAAAAAGAGAAAAGGTACTGCACCCACCTACTTCCCCTGGGGATGAATAACAGTGATTAATATTGTAAATAAACATCAATCTCCCTAGCTCATTTCCTTTCTGGAAATTCCTTGTTCATTCTATATAGACTTGCTATATAACTTGTTCTTGCATTTGATTCTCATTTAATCAATATTACCTGGGTGACTGTACTTGTAATCTTATTGATTGATCATAGTTTTGTCCCACTTTATGCCCACCTTGTGATTTCCCATTGGCTCTTATTAGTTGGTTATAGTTTTGTCTCAATTTGTAGCCACCTCACCTCATGGCTTTGCTCCATAAAAAAAACCCTGGAAAATAGGGCCTGGAGCATCCCATTTTCCGATTCCCCTTCTGTCTCTTTAAGACAGAAGCTATCTTTCTCTCAATAAAATTTTCCGACTCTTAACCTCCATTTTTCCTAGACACAAAAACTCATATTTCAGATATCTAGCTTGTCGGGAGTTAAATTTCCCATGTTTGGATTATTTTTGCCTATGTGGACTACTTGCTGTCCTATATCAGTATCTGAAAGGCATATTTCAATCACATGAATTTAAAAATTAAATTTTAAATATATTTTCATATTTGGATTTTCAAAATTATTGTTGTAATTGGGAAAGCCTATGTAAAATATATTCAGGCTCAATATAATATATTATTTTTATGAACTAATTCTTTCAAAGATGTTTTATTCAGTATGAGGCTTTTTTATATTAAGTCTTAAGGATTTCATTGTTTAATGATTTGCTATTTAATAAACCACAAGCTTAGGAAAACCCTTTAAAATTCTTAAGCCAACAATCTCACCATCTGCAACACTGGAATAACAACTGTTCTACCACACAGAGATGTGATAAATATTGTTAAAAACTGGTATAATGACATAATGCCAATAGCATAGAGCCTGGCATATGTTTGGCTGTGATCTAACCTGGTTACACGCTATAAAATTATAGCTCTTTTTACAAAAGTTCAATTTGGAAGGAAACTAACACATGTAGAATTTTTTAAAAATAAGATGAAAATGTTATGAGGAGTTAAGACAAATCGATATGGGGGAATAGATGCAACTTCCAAACCTGCTAGCTATCTGAAATGTGAGTTCATGTTCTCTAAAATCAAAGAATGAATTCTAGGTACAACAGAGGTTAAGAGTGGGAAAATTTATTGAAAGATAGCTTCTGTCTAAGAGAGACCAAAGAGGGACCTGAAAATGAGTTGCCTGCCCACTCTGATTCTCAAAGATGTTTAATGAGACAAAGCTATGAGCTGAGGTGGTTCAAGGTGGGACAAAAATTATAGTCAACTAGAAAGATTACAAGTATAGTTGCTTAGGTAATATTGGTCTAATGGGAAATCACAATATGGGACAAAACTATGATCAACCAATAAGATTACAAGTATAGTCACTTAGGTAATATTGATTAAATGGGAACCCAATGGAAAAGCAAATCACATAGCAAGTGTACAAAGAATGAACAAGGACTTTTGGTAAGGGATGGGTCAGTGATATTTCCTGGAAGGGATGGGTTAAGGCCTTAGTTCCCTGCCCAAGTGATTGATACTTATTCAAAATATCAATCAGAGCTATTCATCCCTAGGGAAAATACATGAGTGTAGTAGTTTCACTATTTTTACTATGTTGGTGTTTAGTGAATGTGTCTTGATTGTCCTCCATATTGGCTCCTGAAGATCAGCCCTGTCTAACAACCTGCAAGATATCTAATTAACTTATCTATCTGCAATAACATGTGCATGAAACTTATTCAATGTTTACCTTGAGTCAACATTTTATACAACAAAAGACACATTTGGGAGTATGAAACACAACTAAGGAGGCAGAAATTAATTTTTTTAAATTGCAAAAATTAGAAGTCATAGTAATCAACATAAAGTTTTGAAGGGGACACTGATCTCTACCCCAGAACTAATTTTACCTTGATAGAACATGTCAGTTTATTTGATTTCCTAATTAAATTATAGTAATATTTCTGTATCCAGTTCCTGCCAGAAACAAAAGAAAACCTCATTCAGACCTCAAAACACCTTCAATTCATTTAAATATGTCAGCCTTTAATAAAATGTAATCAAGTACGCAAGAAGACAACACTTGATGGGAAACTAAGAGAAATATAGGCAATAAAAACAGACTCACAGGATATGCAAATATTGATTTTTTCCAACAAAATAATTATACAAACATGAGTTTTGTAGTGAAGGAGCTGACTGACAAGAGCCAGAATTTGAGCAGAAAACTATATTTGATTATAGCAAATAAAATTCTAAAATTAAACATAAAATTACTGTAGTTAATAATTATTCAATGGGTATGATAAGTGGTAGATTAACCATAGCTAAAAACATACTGAATTTAAAAACAGATCAGATTCTCTATACTGTGATATAAGGAGAAAGAAAGAGGATAGAAAAATGAAAAAAATGATCTGAAACAAGAAAGGGTATAAGGGGCATATAATAAACAGATAAAGGGAACAAAGATTTAAGAAGTGTTATTGGGAATTAAAAAAGTAAAAACATGATTGTCAATTTAGACTCATAAATTTTTTGTGTATTAGTCAAGCATTTCAACCAGTTCCAGGACACAGGCTCAGAGATGCAGAAAGTGATGTAACACATTAAATAGTTTTCAGGTGCTTCCTTACCACACAGAAATGACTGTTGATAAACTTTGATAAGGACTCTCATAAGTAGGATATCTCACCTTGTATAGAACGATTAGCTTATTAATATCTATACTTTATTTTGTAGTTTAAAAAAATTCCTTCTGAGGACAATCATTTGGGCTTTTTTATTCTTCAAAATTCTTAATCAGAATTTATCCTGTCTAGAATTTCAATAAATAAGTTCTATCCTCCTCACAAATATTGTAAGTCTGTTAACCTTTAGGTTCATTTATAATGTAACCAATAGATTAGAAACAATTATCTTCCTTCTTTTCTTTTCAATGGGAACATCTTTCCTGTTAGGACCATAAATAAATAGCACAGGACTATTTACCTCCTTGGTAATCACTAGAGTTAATTTAACAAAGAGAAGTAGAAATTTTGCCAACAAAACTTGTAAATTATTATTTATAATACTTCACGGTTATTGATATTGTTTTATTGGCTAAATTACACTTTATCCTCTGTTGTCCATAATTAAGAAACTTTTATATACAATGGAGACATTTGGTTGAAAAAATATATATGGTTGAAAACATATAAATTCTGAATGTCAAATTTACTCCAATTAGCTACCACAGGTATTTTATTAATTCAAGATTTTATCTTAACTCCCTAAATATCTTCTCATCCTGGGAATCAAGGAGTTCATAAATCAGGTTTTCAAGAAAAAGAATTTTAAATTTTGTTACCAGATATCTAAGAGAAAGAGAGTAAAAATAGTATTTTTATACTGTATTTCAGTTGCAATCATAGCAACATATTCTATAATTTTCCAACAGAAGTAAATTTTCCATATGGGAAATGACTGGCATTTTCATTACAAGAAAAAATTTTGCCCAAATTTGTATTGTTTCTGGTTTGTTAATCTATATTTCAGATGACATTGTACAGTTTTCATGACACAGCTCTAAATGTCACTGTCATTTGAGACAGGCCCACCCATTCACCATATAGACTGCTCTGAGTTATTTCTTTTTCTTTCATTTTTATTCTGTTATACTACAGGATCCAGAATATGGGTAATAGAGTGACTCAAATGAACAAGAAAAAGAAAATAAACAGCATTTTAATTTGAAGTACTTGAGTTATTAGAAGGAATGAAAGCCATAGTATTCGTGGTGACCTACCATCACTGAAGCTTAACTTTTGCCTTAGACACATCTTTGATTTAATTCTTTAAGACCTGACCATAGAATTACCAAGCACAAGATTTCATTGTGATTTTGGTATCTAGTAGTATTATGTGGAAGCTGTTGCAAGCTGCTTACAAGAAGTCACTGTTGAACATCCCATCAGAACTGTATTATCTCTGCATTCCTAGATAAAGTGTCTTCAAATGCCTATTTAGATTTAAAGATTGTTTTAGAAGTATTTTTTTAAGGCTGGGAATTTTTTTTTCAGACTCATTCAGTGTACCACAAACATCTCCCTTTATCCTCACCAAACATTTGGCATTTGGGGGCAGAATGAGCTACCACATATTGTGTTCCATTGTACAGTTGTACACCTTTGGAAAATAGTTGGTCCACACATTATTGGATATCCAGTAAAACTGTCAGTTAAGACCATACGTCTAAGTACAGCTTCATCTAAATATACCAAACGTCTTCCCATAAAAGTTCTTTTTCTACATGTAAAGGACAATATATTGTCACACCTTACAGTCACAGTTATGACTAACATCATTGAAAGTGTCTAGGTTTAATTTCAACTGTATTTAAATGATTCCAGGAAAATTCACATTTAACTTAATCAAATGGTCTATTAAACTGTGGCATACTAGGCAGAAAACTTCAATCTGCTTACTATCAAACCCACCCAGCTGTTTCAGCAAACTATTATCTTCATTTATGGCTTCAAAGATGACAGAGGCACTATGCTCCAGAAACCTCCACTTTATCCTATGGACTTTAAGTCATCAGAGTGTGTTACATCATGTCTTTTACCGATATTCATCAGGTCGGAACTTCAGAGGTTGGTTGATGATTGGTAGCTATGCAATGTATCTTTCTCCCTTTTATTTTTTCCCTGTTTTCAAAATACTGTAACTCATGTCTTGACCAGCAGGAAAATATTCAGCTGTGCTGAATTGATAGGCAATTCCCCATTCTAAAATCTTTACATGTTTTCATAGAATTATTCCAAACAGGATGCATGAACATTCACCGAAAACAGGTATTGATTCTAGTAAATATTCACTTATTACACTTTGAAACTACTGAAAGAGTTCTATAGGGCTCCATCAATATAATCCAATTTTTGACTCAAAAAATATAGTTAGAAAAAAATATATATATAGTTAGTTTCCTTTGATTTTATTCAGGCATTGGTGATCAAACTTAGGATCTTGCACATGGGAGTCAAGCTATCACTGAGTAACACACTCTGCACTATTCTGACTTTTAAGAGAACTTCCTCTGGCAGCACTGGAATAAAATTACCAAGTGGCATTCACTGAATATTAAATTCAATACTCAATTGAAATTGCAATTTATACTGAAGACTGGACTGCAATTTTTTTCCTTAAATTCTTTTATTGGTACATTTTAGGTATACAATACATTTACATTTATCATTGGGAAAACTTGTATCTTTAACATGATGTATCTTGGTTCTTATTTTTTCTCCATTCCCTGCCCTCACTTCACCCCCTCCACTGTTCCCTGTTTACAAAGACTTTGTTTCCATTTTTCCTTTTCTCACTGCAATATTGCTGTTCAAATACTTTTAATGTCTACCAACCAGTTGGATTATAAAGGCTTATGTGGCCTATTTGTTCCATAATCTGAAATACAAATATTTCAATAATTCTTTCTATTTAAGACACACCTTAAATCTGTAGTTTTACCATTGATGTTTAAATAGGTCTGTTGAAGGATTCTTTTTTATAATCTTTTTTTTTTTAATTCTTTTATTGGTACATTTTAGGTATACAATACATTTACATTTATCTTTGGGTGCTTGTATGTACATGATGTATCTTGGTTCTTATTTTTTCCCCATTACCTGTGCGCCCTTCCCTGTTTACATACTTCGTGTCCATTTTTTTTCCTTTTCTCATAATTTTTCCTTTCCATTCTGTAGGATTCTTATATGAAGAATGATTTCTTCAAACCTGATTAGATAATGTATGTGAGTTTTATTGTCAAACTCTGTGTGAGAGATCAATGTACTTCTCACAATTTGAGAGATGTGCCTTGTTGATTTAGTCCACACAATTCCGGCAAAGGGAAAATTATATTGGGCCTTTGATTTCATATGGACACCATCGTACTTAATTCTGTTTTACTGAGAAAGCCCTTTCATTAACTAAATTCTACTTCAAAATATTGAAAATAGGGTTTGGCTGTACTATTATATAAGAATGAAAGAGAAAGTATTACTCAGGCCTTCAACAGCTTGCCAGATTTCTTTGATAATTTATAGTGCCTATGTAAACTTATCACATCTAATATAACTGAAACAATCTGAAATAACATATTGTTTAATCTTCTACATTTATAAAACTTCAGAAAACATGTCCTTTATGTTTTGGCCATAAAATATGTTATACAAGGAGTTAGTTAAAACCAAACTCCTGCCTCAATCATTTCCTTACTAATCTATTGTTATTCTTCTAAAATTCTTCCATGATTAATATATAGTGTTTAGAGTGGTTAATGTGTTCTTCACTGTATCAAATGAATAGTAGAAGAAAAGTAAAGTTGGTTTCAATGGACCTAATTGTTAGGTGATATACTTTAATTGAATTACAGTTGATTCTATAAATGTCACAGAGGAGCACAAATACTGAATGTCATATTAATTTTCTGCCCATTCTCTTTTATTTTTTTTATTTTTATTTTTTTTGGTACCAGGGATCGAACTCAGGTCCTTGCTCTTGCACAGCAGGCAGCAACACCACTGAGCTAAATCCCCAGCACATTCTCATATTCTTCATTTCTTTTATAGAAACACATATGCCCAGAGGTAGAGCTGCTCTTTTTCTAGTTCCCTAAGTGATAAATTCCAGAGCTGCTAAATGGCACAGAGCCTAGTTCACCTATGGCCTGTATATAGTTTTAAATAACATAAAAACTTGTTGGAAGCTACTAAAATATTGTGGCCACTTTTTGCTTTATAAGCACTAATAGGTCATTTTATGATTAATTCCAGTGACTAGAAAAAATAAGCTCTTATTTCCTGGTAACTAATAGTTTCCTTCAGTTGTTCCAATTCACTGATTGAATTAATGGACTAGCTGACTTAATTTTCTTGGTTATGGGGATATAAATTTTGAATCACTACTATAACAAGTCATTAAAATTTGGTAGCTTAAAGAAACACAAACTTATTATCATACAGTTCTGTTGATCAGAAGTCTAGTAGGCATCTTGTAGGACCAAGCTAATCTTTAAAGCAAGTTGCATTTATTTCCAAAAGCTCTAAGAAAAAATCTACTGCCTTAAATTTTAAAGCTTTTAAGGCAGAACTTTCCTTGGCTCATAGACTCTTTATCTTTAAAGATAACAAATATCAGGCTACTTCATGCTGTTATCTGTCTGCATCTTAGACTCTCTTCTGCTTTCTTTTTCAAATTTAAAGACCTATACACTATATTATCCCTACAGGGATAACACAGTATAACTTCCACATCTCAATATTATTAACTTAATCACAATTCACATCTGCAAAGTCCCTTTTTGCCATATAAGGTAGTGCTTTTATAAGTTCCAGGGAATATGCATATTTGAAAGACCATTATTATGCCCACAACAATGCCATTGTCTTAGCTTTGGAGTTCACTGGTACAAAATGGTCTCAGATATATAGCTCTAAATTATCCACAAGATCAGTGATATGTGTAAACAAAAAGACCTTGGAATTAGATCTTCTATACAAAACTTTTTCATCTTTGTCATAAGTTCAAAAATATATAATGAGGTTTTCTCTAATTCATTCCCTGGTTAACCAACTCTTCCTTGCTTGATTTTTCATTTAAATTTTTTTAAATTATAGATTTGTTTTAATGGTGCCAATCCATATTAGAGTTTTGTGTGAATCACAGTAATTTTATCATGAAAAAAGATTATTTCATGAATATATTTATAAGTAGATATACATATATAATTTGATTAAACAATGAACTGTTAATGTTTTCTATAAATGTATTAGATGCACATTTCTAAATATCCACTGCTCTCTGCTACTGATAACCTTTGTGTTGCTCCTATATAATGGACATCAATAATAATCTCTCAGGCCAGGGATGTATCTCAGCAGCACCATGCCTGTCTGGCAAGCTCAAAGTCCTGAGTTGGATCCCCAGTACCAAAAAAAAAAAAAATCTCTTTTCTCATGTATTTATCCTGCAGTTTACCCAATCAATGTGTTTGGCATTGCTGGTTTATCAGTCAATATAGGGAAAGGACTTATACCCATATGCACACTCTATAAAAGCCAAGGATACCAATGAGATTGGCATTTTGAAGTAATATACAAAACTATTTATAGCAGCATAGACTTTTAGACTGAGAGGCTGCTGAAGCCTCTTGTATTGGTTTGAGAGATGATTGATATTAAAGGGATGAGGTAGTAATTACTGGAAGGATATAGAACAAATTCATCCTAATCACTTGTTCACAGGTTTGCTTTAACTATACTTTTTTCCCTCAATTAAAATCCATATAGGGTGTGTTATCCAATGTTGTGTCATTATATATTGTAAGAAGTTGGTAATGACTTGTAAATAAAAGTATATCTTTCTGTTTGAAAAGTAATTCATGTATAGTACATTAGGTGACTTCCCACATACTGAAGGCTAATTAAGTATAATTATTATTGTTACTCTTGCGTCTTGTCCTATTTTTTCTTCTATAGTATTCAATGAATTAAGTTACTTATCTTCTTAGTACTATCAACTAAGACCTTTTCTTTGTCCTTAAAAATGTGCCGTTATTTCTGCAAATATGTGGGAAAGAGGGAGAGAAAAAGAGAAGAGAAGAGGAGTGGAACAGGGAGGAGAGGAGAAGTCAAAAGAAGAGAAGAGAAAGAACAGAAGAGGAGAGAGAGGAGAAAGTAATATGAAACTCTTCTGCCTACTAAAGATTAATTACTATGAAGCTTGTCATTTGGTTCCAAACTAAAATGAGATAATAAAATGAGCCCTATTATTTCACTAGATTACTTCCAAGCTTTATTTTCCAAGTAAGACTTGTGAGGTAGAAAATCATAGTAACATGAGGAACCTCAAAGAGGTTGAAAAAAGTAAGAATTCCCGACAGGAGGGCTTTAGACGGGGGTGCTGCAGGGTAAGGTTCAGAGAAGGAGAGGGAGATCGCTGACCATTTGTAGTAATTTGGCTTATTTGTTTGATGCTGAAAGATTTGAATATGAGAAGGAAGGAAGGAACCACTGGAATGTGGTGAAAATGATTCACAAGAGGTAGAATTTAAATTCTCAATAGTGTGAATGGGGAGACCTTTCTATATCAGAGATTGGGCAGATTCTTCATAAAATACAAACCTCTGTAGTGAGGCCAAATAATCCTAGGCCAAGGACTACAATTGTCTTGCCATATAAAAAGCCTTTGAGCAGAGTTCTTAAGGTGTAAATTGATCCTCAAATTGCCTAAGAACATGCAGATTCAAAATTCAGAAGTATTTTATGTAATCCAACAAAATATAAGGTTCAACAACTGTAAATCCACAATGTGAGACATCCAACCAAAAATTATACTTTGATACAGTTGTTTCAAGGAAATTTACTGTGTCAACTTTCTGTTGCTATGACATAATGCTCCAGGTTTAGGAGTTTAAATGTGGCAATACTTATTTCAGCTCATAGTTTCAAAGGTTTCAATTTATTGTCAGCTGGCTCCATTGCTATGGGTCTGTGGTGAAGCAGAGCAACATGGTGAATATGGCATGGCCAGGAGATCTGCTCACCTCATGGCAGCAAGGAGGCAGAGATTGAGGGAACAAACAGCTTTCATAACCTCCAATAATGCAGTTGACTTATGAACCACTGGTGAAGCCCATCTGACCTCCAATGCTGCTTGACAAAGTTCTAGCTGGGGGAAAAGAAGGGTGGAACACATTGTACCCTCATATTTTATATTTTTCATGTCATAATGTTTAAAATTGTTACTCTGGTCACAGGAGTCATTGTGTTTGTGACTAACAACAAACTCTCCATGAGGCAAATTGGCAATGATGTATTGAAATCTGATCTGGCTCAAAAGCCCCAAATTCCAGTTTCTCTTAGTTCTATTACCTCATCTACTTCTAAAGAAACCTCTCCTAAAACTCCCTCTGTTCTCCCACTATAACTCCCCCTCTTATTGCTGACATTCTTTTTACTAAAGGGGTCTTATAAAGAAATTAGAAGGATAGACTTTAGATGTAAGTAATAGTGGGAAATGAGAAATAGAGAGAAAGTTAAGACAGGCAAATACATTAAGGGGGCAAGTTATTCAATATTTCTCACAGTGCTGAAAATATTTCCTGCTCATGAACTATGAACCCAAATGACACTTAGGTAAGATAAATAGAGGTATAGGAAAGTAGAGAGCTAATAGCAAACTATATTAACCATTGTGCAGTTTCTCAAGGGCTAGCTGGTGACCACAAGTTTGACATTTAATTGATTAAATCTTGCTTGTACCCCCGCTGATATTGAGATTTTGATTAAGTTACATTTTGTTCTGCTTAGGTATGGGAAAATAAGGGGACAATTGTAATTTTTAAGATATGTATTCATGATGGTCAATGAAATGAATCAGCTTAGAAAAAATATACAGTTTAGTAAGAAATAACTTTTACCTCACTAGATATTGCTAAGGCAACCTAAAATGTAAACATGTTCCGCCCAATGCCTCTTAGCTATTGCTTAAAGATATAAAAATAAATCAGACCCTGAGACCTCTCAGAGGGAATCTGAACATTGCTTGTGAAGGTTCTTTTCTCATCACTGGCCCAGGACCTCTCCCCTTCCTACCCTACATCGACTGCAGCTGGTCTGCGGCAAACCACCAATGGATCAGTCAACTGATGAAATTCAAACCTTTATGAAAGGAAGAGGGGAAAATAGTAGAAGTTTTTAAAACTTGTAGGAAAGAGCAAAAGGAGAGGACATTTTAACATAAAAGGGAGTGAGGGAGGGAGGATGAAGGAAGGGAGAGAAAAGAGAAAACATGCAATATGTTTCCAGAATGCTTTCTACCTAAGTAATAAAATCTTTGATGTTTGATTTGATACATTATACACAAAATAACAATCACATTCCAAATCACTTTTGTATGTGTGCCTCACAGACTACAGCCTAGCTAAAGTCATGTAAACTGAAGTGGTTTGTATAAATTGAGGAACCTGACATCCATTTCTTTACTCCATTATGAAGAATGTAAAATGCAGGGGATATATGTTAAGTGGCATCTGCTACCTGTTATGAGTAAGAGCCTGAGCATGTCTGCCCACCACATCATAGTACTAGGAAACACACTGGTTATGATAGGGAAAAGTTTTAGATAACTTAGTAGATTGAATATTAAGGTAGTTGTAGAACCAAAATAAATAATGTGTTCCTTTAAAATTTGCTTTTCCCATAACTCTTGTTGTTTAAGGTGACTTTAAGGTGATGATTATCTGACTCTTTAACCAGTAACTAACAAAGTTGCAATAGCTGGGTGAATTTACAATGTAATGTGCTTATCTTATGTCTGTGACTTGTAAATAGGAACTGGAATTGTATTTACATATCAAAGACCACCAGGGATGAGATAATGGCTAAAAAGGATATAAAAAGGAAACACTGAACAAAGGGGTGGGTGGATACTAACAAGACTGGTTTCTGGCAGTCTCACCTACTTGCAAGTATAACTTTTATTATTTTACCCAAATTCTGTGTCTCTGTGTATTTCTTTCTGAGATTTTCAGAACATTTGATTCCCTGACCGGGAATTGGGAATGAAATAGCCCTTTTAGGCATTGGCTGAACCCCACTGGAGGGAGCAGCTCTTTGTCTCCTTTAGAGGAAAGGTGCATCCCCGGGACTAATTTCCTAGGCTCCCAAACAGGACACAGAGACCCAATCGCTGGTTACAGATTGCCCTAACCTGAGAAGGAGGATGACAGAAGGAGAGCTACTGCTGTTGGTGTCTCATCTGTCTCTTTCCTCTCCTGGGTGAGAAACCCTGGGAAACCCCCTAGTTGTTAACTTTTGGTTTCACTCTGTAAATTTGTATTTTGTAACTTTGGGCAAATATAGCAGAGGGGCCTGATCACCCCTCGTGCTTTGCCATTTGGGGAGATGGTTTCTTTCATTTGTTTTGGTTATAGTTAGGGGATCACCAGGAGGAATGTGATAACTTCTGAATACATGTGTGAGTAAAAGAATTCTGGATAGAAGAGTGTGTGGAATGAGCTGCAGAACAAGACAGAGGGAGGAGGTGCTTGTGCTTAGAGTCCTCCCCAAGTTACAGAACTTGTGTGTGGTCTGTCTTTTGGTTCTGTGATCACATTTAACAAAAACACAACAGTGAGCTTACATGACAGCCCACCTTAGCCTGAATGGACCTTCAAGTGCCCAAGAGGCCTGCAGCCAGGCAGTCGAGTGAGTAATCCCCTACCTTTGTTTGTCTTGCATCTCCATACAAGGGTACCCATACACACACCAACATTCTGATTGGCCAATCTTGGGGACAGAAATGTCTTGTCCTACTGTTTTGGAATGCATGCTTAAGAATTTTTAAAAAGATTTTACTGGAAATTATGGTATTAAGATAAAACCCCAAAACTTAGAGCGTTTTGTGAGTTACAATGGCACAAGCTTTGCCTAGCTTGGCCAACTGAGAGATCCCTAGATGAGGGTCTCATCTGATCCATCTGGCTAACAGTCACCACCCCTGGATGGGAACATCCAGATCAATTTCTCTATATTGATTTATGGCTCAAATTGTGCAACAAAATGCCTCCTTGGCTTCATATGTGTGCCCTGGAAGCAAAAAGCAATATCCTGGTCCTCTGTCAGAAATGGGATGATGCTGAAAAGAAACCAGTCCTTTCAGATCCAGACTGAGAGAATTTAGACTTTTCCCCTCCTTTTGAGTTGCTAAATTCACATGTATGGAGGAGGTTGGGACAAAAACATGAGAACTACTGGGCTTTAGAGCCATAGAGGGTGCATGCTGCAGACTCAGAGAGGATCAAATAGGGCTTACACTCAAATTAAAAAAAAATTGAAAAGAGAAAATATGTAATGGATTGAAAACAGCTAAAAAAGCTCTGAAGGGCATAAAACAAAGCCAGAGAAAGTAAAAAAATGTTACAAGAGAAATCAAGTTATAAATTTTAGCTAATTAATAAATGTATTTGTGTTTCAATTTGAGTTGATGTTTAATTGATGTGCTTAAAATATTTCTTGTACATTGCAAATTCTTCAATTGTAATTATTGGGTTAACTTGTGCTTTTCTGTACTTAGCTGATTAAAAGACTCAAGGTTACTACCATTCTATTGGCAGCCAACCAAATTTAAAGTGTAACAATCTGAGAACAAAAAAGGGACACTATAAAATTTTAACAGCTAAAGACAAGTTTGTGATAAAAGGTCTATGGTGAGATAAAAAATATTAAAAAGCTATAAGTAAAAGAGACACAATTTTGATATAAAAATGTTGTATGTTTGTCTTGTTAAAAAGATAAAAAGAGATATACAATACCAGAAGGCCTAGGTATGTCAAAAGATGTGTGAAAGTGATTTATCAAGAAAATATGTATGTTTGTTTGTGGTTTCAAGTTTGTTATGAAAAGTTTAAATATATTTACATTGGTTGTCATCAAAGGGTTAAATTCTAAATATATTGCTATAATATGTGTACATTGGTCATCTTCAAAGGGTTTAAGAGCCAACAGGTTACAATATGACCTTCTACTTTATAGACTTTAAAGACTGTTGGGAAAAGGCACAAATATGTCAGACCAAGGTGCGGTACTTGAGATTTGACTAAAAAAAAGGACAAAGAAGGCTAGGTCCAGAGAAAAAGAAAGTCATTCATTCTCTGCCAATACCCCTCCAAAATGCTTCAATTATTTGATTCCATCTTTACTACCCATTGTCCTAATTGGGAGGACTGTAAAAAAACTTGGTAGAACTTTGTTAACCTCTAAAAAAATGCAAGAGTTTTAGGAGAAATTAAAAAGATTAATGCCCCTAGAATGCCAGGAGACACGCAGAATCCAAACACTTGGCATGAACAGCAGTGTCCAGTAAATATGTGGCCCAATTGGAATCCTAATACCTCAGTAGGCCAGGAGAGCTTAAGAAATTTTCAGAGGGCCCTTCTGGCAGGGATATGGGATGGGAGTAAAAGACCTACAAAAATGATTAAAGTGTCAGAGACAACAGGAACCTGATGAGAGTCCTGAGAAATTTTCTGAGCAGCTCTGAAAGGTCTACAGAATGTACACACTGTTTGACCCTTCTGTTCCTGATAACCATCAGTTAATCAATATGACCTTTGTAACTCAGTCAGCTCCAGACATTAGAAGAAAGATTCAGAAGCAAGAAACTTGGGAAGGCATGAATACAACGCAATTGTTGCAAATAGCTAGGAAAGTGTATGTGAACATTGAGTTGGTGAGAGAGAGAATGAGAAAAGAAGGAAGATGAGTGAAATAAGAGAAAAGCCAGATACATAGCAGTGGCTATGGGAGCCAAGGAAGAGAGGGAGAAAGAAAAACAGGGAATGAGGTCAGAGGGAAAACAGAAGAAAGGCTTTAAACATGAGGACTTTGATTGTGACCAGTGTGCATATTGCAGAGAGAAAGGACATTATAAAAACAAGTGCCCACAGCTTAAAAAAAAAAAAAAAAAAAAAGCAGAAATTAAAGGGAAAAAAGAAAATCATTTACTTTGGGCTATAGAAAGAAACAGTTTTAAGAAACTAAAATTAACTGTGGCAGCTGCCCCCCCCGCCAGGCATACCAGATGTGAAGCAACCTTTTACTCTATATGTGACTGAGAAAAGCCATGTGGCCCTTGGAGTGTTGACTCAAGAAGTAGGCCCATGGAATCAACTAGTAGCATACTTGTCTAAGAATTTAGATCCAGTAGCAAAAGTGTGGCCTCCTTGCCTTCAGGCCTTGATGGTCTCAGTTTTATTAATCCAAGAAGCAGAAATGCTAACTGTAGGTCAGGAACTGACTGTGCAGGTTCCACACATGGTCTTGAAACTGTAGAACATGAGAGGGTATCAATGGCTCTCAAATAATTGGATTACTCAGTACCAAACCCTTCTCTGTGAGAATCCCTGCTTATGGTTTATTCCTGTAAAAGCTTTAAATCCTGCTACCTTCTTGCCTACAGAGATAGGCCCTCCTGATCATGACTGCTTGAGTGTCACTGATGAGCTCTTTTCCAGCCACCCTGACCTACAAATGACACCCTTGCGCAATGCTGACCTTGTTCTGTTCATGGATGGGAGCAGCTTTGTGGAAGATGGGGTTTGTCATGCTGGATATGTGGTAACCACAAAGGATGAAGTGATCCTACCTGGACCCCCTTCTCGTTGGCACAGTGTGTCAAGCTCTGGGTACTCACATGGGCCCTCTGATAGGCAAAGGGTAAAAAGGTAAATATATATGGACTTTTGCTATGCATTTGCTGCATTGCACATCCATGGCATGATTTACAGAGAGTGAGGTCTCGTCATGGCAGAAGGGAAGCAAATTAAAAATAAACAGGAAATTATACAGTTGCTAGAGCCAGTGTGGGAACCTAGCAAAGTCACAGTAATACATTGTTCAGGACATCAGAAAGGCAAAGACTTCATTGCACAAGGCAATAATAAAGCTGATACTGAAAGGTGAGAAAGACAACACACTCAAAGCCCTGGTCTCACCACTCCTTAGGCTGGTGAGTCAACACATGGCTGAAGAATGGAAGCACCAACAAGGACAACATGGATTATTGTGTTGTGCCAGATTACCACTGCTTTAAGTTTCTTTGTTTACAAATTGTGGGTGTTTAAGCCTAGTGATGAAAAGTTTGATGAACAATATGTGACTTTTAAAATGGTAAAGTGGGAACCAGAAGTGTATCCATTTACAATATTCTTTGATGCCTGCCCAAAAGAACATTATGGAGGACCTGGAGTAGCTTCTGACTGGGGGCTATTCTAATGAGAAATTATATTGCACAAAACAAAACACAAGTTTGGATCAATGTCTCCTTTGCTGGATGAGCCACTAGTAATTTTTACAATTGTAAACAAGGTCAATGCAATCCTATATCTATGTCTATGCCAGCCCCATGGGATCCTATTTGGATACAAAGAGTTATATATTTCATTAGGGCAAGAAATTATAAAAGATCTTTAGGAAATTCGAGATCCACTTCAGGCTTTAGAAACCCAACTAGATTCACTGGCCAATGTCATATTATAGAATAGGAGAGCTCTTGATTTGCTAACAGCCCAGAAAGGAAGGACTTGCTTATTTCTTGGTGAAGAGTGTTGTTATTACGCTAATAAGTCTGGTGTAGTACAAGAATCACTAGACAAACTGAAGGAACGGATCAAGGCTCTTGATGAGGAATTTGGTATAGGAGAGCCATCCTATGGGATTAATTTTGCTTGGGCAGGATGGAAAACTTGGATAGGACCTCTTCTGAGTCCCCTTCTTGTTATAATATTAATATTAATGTTTGGTCCTTGTGTCATCCAATGGATTTCAAAATTTGTACAGCAGTGCACTGCTGCAGCTCAACACTACCAAATGCTAATGTTAAGAAATGTAGATAAGGGGGCCAGGGATTTAGCTCAGTGGTTCTGCCACTTGCCTTGCAAGCACAAGGACCTGAGTTTGATCCCCAGTAGCCCCCCCAAAAATATATATATATATAACCTGGAATTATCCTGAAGTGAACAGAGGGACGAATGAAAGGGAAAAGTTTTAGATAACTTAGTAGATTGAATATTAAAGTAGTTGTGGAACCAAAATAAGTAATGTGTTCCTTTAAGATTTGCTTTTCTCATAACTCTTATTGTTTAAGGTGACTTTAAGGTGATGGTTATCTGACTCTTTAACCAGTAGCTTCATTAACCTAATAAAGTTGCAATGGCTGGGTGAATTTACCATGTATATGTGCCTATCTTGTGTCTGTGACTTGTAAATAGGAACTGGAATTATATTTACACATCAAAGACCACTAGGGATGAGATAATGTGTAAAAGGGATATAAAAAGGAAATGCTGAACAAAGGGGTAGATATGGTAGTGGGGTTGGCTAAATTTCACTTGCCACACACCCTTAAGTATAAGAAAGGAACACTGAATATCAAAAACCTTGAGTCTGAAACAAGGAAAGACATTTTCACACAAGGTCACAAGTCCAGCACAGGCTGAGAAGGCTCTTACAAAAATATTTTATGCTAAATTCCCATTCTTATGTGCCTGAGAGGAGAATGCAAGAGAGCATGTGTGAAAGTGTCTTTTCCAATAACATGTAAGATATATGGTCATCTTGGAAATGAAACCTATGTGTGACAGTTCAAGATAGAAAAGCCTAGGACCCTTAAATCATAGAATATGATATCGCCCCTGAATTAATCACCTGAAAATTCTTGAATATCAAGAGAATTAGCCTCTATCAACATTAATCTTTTAGATTTGTCTGCTACTCACATCTGCATCCAATCCTAAAGGAACTACCGTTCTTAAGTACTTCAGTGGTTGATTATCCTGTTATAAGTTCCTCATGTTGTATTTATATCTAACTTTAAAACTTAATTTTTGTTATTCACCTAAAATTAGACTAACTCAATGTTTCTTGTGCATAAGTATGCTTAATCCAAATGCAAACCTTAACTTACTGCTCAGTAATTGCAATTAAGATCCTTCCACAGATATCCAGAGACCAGATGATCAATATCTAAGCATCCCTGGGCTGGGGATTTAGCTTAGTGGTTCCACTGCCTGCCTTGCAAGTACAAGGACCCAAGTTCGATGCCTGGTACAAAAAAAAAAAAAAAAAAAAAAAAAATCTAAGCACCCTTTATTCATTTTTTAACACTTTCCTTAATCTTCTTTTTCTTTGTCTTACTGATGATTCCTAACTATAATTCCATTAAGGTATTGCCTTTCCCTTCTTCCATTATAATTATTTGGGGTTCTCTCTTAACTTCAAAATGATCTATTCTGTACATGTGTGTGGGTTTGAGTAACTTGGACATTAGAGACTGCATGAAATAATCTTTTCAAAGAAACCCTGTCTTACAAATTCATGCATTAAGTAACTGAATTCACAAAACAATTCATTTTATCAGGCAACATTGAGTATTTTCTTTTTTCTTCTTTTCTCTAGTCAATAGAATAAAATATCTTTGTCTTATGTTGACAAGATGATATTCATTGAATTAATTTTTGACTCAAACTTATCTGAATTTTCAATTCTTTGTATTGATACCACATCATGAATATGCTCTATTTTTGCTGCTTTTTGTGTCAATTATGCAAGCTAAATTACTGAAGTTGTTTTTGTACCTGATGTTCAAGTTAAAATATGCCATTTCTATTTTATTACTAAATATCACTTAATTAATAATTTTCCATAAAACTAATGAACACAGAATAGGATCAGTATGTAACAATGGATATTAGAGAAATCTAAATTAAAAAGGACTAGATGGATATATATTTTGAATTATAATATCTTATTTAACTTATATAAACTCCTCTGTCAGTTTCCTTAATCAGAAAGAATTAGAAAAATTGGGTCTTCAGGGTTATTTACAGACAAAATTTTGTATCACATTATCTAATTTTCTATTTTATACAGTTATCTGATGTACTTTAAATTATTTAATGTCTTTAAGTGTACATATAAGCTTATTGCCAAGGATCAATATTCATGAATTAACTATTAATAAACCCAATTCAAAAATGGGCATCTGAAATGGACAGAGATTTCTCAGACAAAGAAGTAAAAGCAGCAAATAAATACATGAAAAAATGTTCAAAATCACTGGTCATTCCAGAGATGCAGATGAAAATAACACTCCAGAAAGGATGGAAGCTATCATGAAGTCATCCAATAACAAATGCTTGATGGGCAGTGGGGAAAGAGGACCTCTACTCCATGGTTGGTGGGAGTGTAGACTTGTGCAACCACTTTGGAAATCAATATGGAGATAGTGGAAAGAACTAGGATTAGAGGTCCCATCTGACCGTGCTATCCCTCTGCTGGGTATCTTCCCAAAAGAATTAAAAGAATCATACCACAATGATATGTGTGCACCGATGTTTATAGCAGCACAGTTTGTAATAGCTAAAATTTAGAAACAGCCCAAATGCCTATCAACTGGATACTGGATAACAAAGGTGTGGTTTTTCTATAAAATGGAGTACTACTAAGCCATAAAGAATGAGAAACTAAAGACATTTATAGCTAAATGGATGCACAATGAGACCATACTCTTAAGTGAAATAAATAGGACACACGTGTACACACCAAATAGCTTCTCTGGTGTGAAAAACTAAAAGTATAAATAAGGTTCAAGTGATATAATTGATGATGTGAAATTGGAAAAAAAGGTCTAAAGCAGTTGGGGAAGTGGGAAGGGTAGGGGAAAGGAAAGAAGGGAAAAAAAATATGACAAAAGGAAAAAATGGAAACAAAGCCCTTGTAAATAGGGAAGGGTGGAAGGGGTGAAGGGAGAGCAGGGAAATGGGGAAAAAATAAGAACTAAGATACATCATGTAAAGTACAAGATTCCTAATGATGAATCTAACTGTATTTTATATCAAAAATGCACCAATAAACTTAATGTAAAAAAAGAACCCAAAGATTTTAAAATATACTAAGACATTATTATGACAAAATGAATATGATAAGCTAACACACATTTTGATAATTTTTGATTTTTGTTCATAGGTTAATGTATTTAATTCTAGTATTTTATTTGGAAATCATTAAACAAGATGAGGGTGTTAAGATATACATAGCAGTAATACTACTAATTTTGTAACCTATGTATTTTAATTTTGGGTAGACTTTTCTATCTAAATAACTAGTCTATCCTTTAAACTTTATTTAGAGTGATTATTTTTATAAAAGTGCTTCAATATTTTTGTTTCTTTGAAAAATATTATATAAACCTCAACCTTCAAGTTATTTTCTAAATAAAATATTATTTAGTTCTTTGTATTCTGTTTCATGAAAGAATAATATTTGTATGATTGAATGCTACTAAATGGAACCTACTAAAAATTACAGTTGGAGCATAAATATTAGTTATAACCTATATGATTATGCAAATGTGGTATTAGTCAAGGCACCGAGTAACAGAAAATGATTGAATTGTATGTACTTTTCATTAACTTCATGCCATTTTAAAGAATGTGTGTGTGGAGATTAATTGGAAACCAGTACCAAAAAAAGAGACTACAAAGAGTATATAAAATATGTATGACTTTCAAAAATAGCCTTGAGAAAATATTAATTCTAAAATTTTAAAAGATGAGATTTACTTTTATATCAGTAGATATTATTATTAAATGAAATAGAGTAGTAACTTTGTGTGTTTCCAAACATTATATGCAGAGGTATCAGGGACATCCCTTTTTCCCACTTGGAAGGATAACTTCTTTCTTTCTTCATAAAAACTGTAAAATCAAGTCAAAATATAGATCTCAAATGTAGAAAATGACACTAAAATATGAAATATGGTCTTCTAATTAAATAATAATAGTGTGTTAAAGGAAGTGATAACATGTTTTAAGAAAACGTGAGTTCATGAAGTTTTGAATCGAGTTGAAATGGTGTTAATTGTACATTATTCATCTGAGCACCTCCAAGAGAGAACGTTACAGCTGACAGACTTCTACATTCAGAATCTTGGACAAATACTTTCTTTTCATAATTATGGGACATATTTTTATGGTATGTTCTTACTAAATTTTGAGTCAATAATCTACATTTATCTCTATAGAATATAATCTCTATGTGGGCAAAGATTTTTTTTCAGTTAATTGTTCTTAGTCTCCAGCTAAGAGGTTGACTTTGACTGAACCCTCAGCAGATATGTGCAGATTGACTAATGAAAGAAGTCCCATGAACATAAACCAAACACATCCAATGATTATATATCAAGTTGTTTACATAATGTAATATTACATTTAATACACACTGACCCAGAAATCTAACATGAAAACTTCATTTTACAAAATGCATTATAAATATTTGTAATGGTATCGTCTGCATTACACGTGTGATATTAAAATTCATAAGAAAGCCAATAATGATTTTACATGTATTGATTATATAAGATGTAATTAAGCAGCACGCATCATGGAGAAAATATTGTAGGTAATTTATGTAGTTATCTGGTAAGTAAAAATAGCATGTTTGGGAAAATTTAGCAATACCATCCTTTTAGGAAAAATACATTTTTGCATGGATACTTATAAATATATAATATATGTGTATGAATATATGTGTATATTTATACTTAGTGTGTTTGTACATGAATTCATGATACATACACATCCGTGTACTCATAAATACACACATAGTATGTAAATTTTTGTGTATGTGTATTTTTTGGGATGACACACTTAATAGTACCTTGACAGATTGAATCAGAAGATATGCATATAAGGCTACAAAATCAAAATTCCAGTTATAACTGACATACTTTAATCTGAAAGTAAAATTCCCTTGAATATGAAGTCAGTTTAGAAAAATCAGAGTAAAGCAAATTCAATGTTAATTATCAATTTATTTTTTGCTGGTTTGCCTTATTGTACTAGAGATTGAAAACATATATATATATATATGTGAAATTGTACACTTATTTTTATGTTTTATTTTAATTTCCACACCGTTTGTTGAAAAAATTAGTTGTAAAGACATCCACCTTCTTTCAATTTTTATCACTCTAAAATAATCTGAAGTTTTCAGAAAAAGTATTAAATACAATAAAAATAAATCCCATTACTAGATGACAATAATTTGCTAACACGATGTCTTCTCTTTCCTTTTTATTTCCAATGTGTTTGTTATAAGCAACTATATTCATTTACATAATTAAAATATGTCATAAGTACACAGGAATATCAGAGAAATCACTTTTAAAAAGCTGCTATATATTCTATAGGTTGGTCCATGTTATGGTTTAGATCTAAAATGTCCCTGCAAATTCTCATGTGTACGAAAATTGAATAGATCTTAGGGGTGCTGTACTCATCATTGGAGTCATCCATTGGTAACTTTAATAGCTAGATGTGCTATAAGGAGAATGTGCATGGTTGGATGTTATTCCCCAGTGTGGTGACCTGAAAGGGTATATTCTTCTCCCCGGCTCCTCTCATCTCTCTCTGCTTATTGGCTGTCATGGTTTGAGTACCTTTTCCTCCTCCATGCCCTTCCATCATACTCTTTCTCTCTTGAAGCCAGCCATAGATCAAAGACATGAGACAAAGTGAATCTCTTTTCCTTGAAGTTCCCAGTGCAATGGGAAATTAATTTAGTACAGTATTACACTTTACCTTATTATGGCTAAAATATATGTTGTTCACTATGTTGCTCAATCTTGAAGTTGACTGCACTAAGAGATTCCTGGAGAGGCGATTGGAGTTCATAGCTGATGGGCTAATAGGAGGTAGGGTCTAGTTGCTGGAAGTGCTCATGGTGACATGACCTTGGGGAGTGTATCTGCTCCATGACCCCTCATTCTTGGGTGTGCTTTCTCTGCTCTATGTTTCCCCAATGTCAGGTGTTGAGAAGCTTTTCTGTGCTATGCTCTTCCATCAAGATGTTTCTGCCTTGGACCCAGCATTTTACTTAATTTCTTCTTGGCTATATCTGTGACAGTTCTTTAAGAACAGCAGTGAGCCAGGTGTGGAAGTGCACACCTCTAAGCTCAGCTTGTGGGAGGCTCAAGCAGGAGAATTACCACAAGTTTGAGGTCAGCCTGGGCTACAGAGTGAACTTCAACTTAAGGCTGGCCTGAAATTCATAACATGCATGAACCTTCCTAAAAAAGAAAAAAATGCACAGAAATAACTTTTTTATGGTAAGGTAAATTTGTAAATAATTTAGATTAATGTATAGAAGGAGTAAACTCTAAACCTGTATATCAAAATGGTCATTTTGTAAGAATTCTTAGTAGCATGTAGAAAATGTACATCTATAAATATTTTTCATACAGTTTATGTCATATTTAGCTACAATGAGTAAATGCATTGCTCATTTCCTTCTGAAAATATAGCACACATATTCTAAGTATCCCTGTAGTTTAAAGTGGAAAGGTTAAAAACTGTAGGCAAATCTTTTTATATCTACTGCTGAAAACAAAATAACTTGCTTTGGTGACAGAGTCTAATACATAACCATGCAATTGATGCAAACAAAATTACATAGATAGTCATTAAATCTGAGATCTTTCCAGAACAATTCAGCTGCCCTTTGCTGATAAACACAGGCTGAGGTTGTGGAACAACCTGCCAGTTTGCAATCAGCAAAGAATATTCTGAAATAACAATGGAATGAATTGCTGATCTGTAGCTTTTGTGATCAAGAAAGGAAAACCCCTAGTTTATCACATATAGTTGCAAGGAATTATTATGTTTTGCAACCTACATTACAAAAATTTTTAAATAAGTCATGTAGGATTGCAGAGCATACTTGTAATCCCAGCACTCTGGGAGGCTGAGGCAGGAGAATTGGAAGTTCAAGCCCAGGTTGTGCAACTTAGCAACTTAGTGAGAACCTGTTTCAAAATAAAAATTAACAAAAGTTGAAGCTGGGTATGTAGCTCAGTGTGAGGACCTTGGGTTCCAAATGCAGTAACACAAAATAAATAAATAAAGAGATAGATAAACAGATGCCATAGTAATAGCAAGATGTCTGTGACCATGAACTTTTTTCAAAAATATATAGAAAAATGATTCATCACCAGAAAATTACTACACAATAATGTGTATTCTAGAGTCCCTGTAATCAGAAGATAGCATATTTTAATTTTTGCTTTCTATTTAATACTGTATTTCAAATTTGAATATTAATTTTTGTGTCTCAGCTATGTTCTATTTTTGTATTTATCTTTTTCTTCTAGTGTAATAAAAGACATTTATGGTGCTTTGCTTCAAAATAGCAAATATTATATTAACAATATTGAAATTCTGTGTATGATTAAATACTATGTAAGTACTTTATGCATATTTATTACATAGAAACAAGATTTTTGAATGTTAATCATTCATTTTAGTTTATGGAGATACTCTTTGTATACAGTGACATAAGCTAGGTGTTAGTCATAATGGTCTGAAAGTAGACCTCTTTAGCTTATACTTGTGTACAAATAACTTACTAAATCTGAGCTAAGATTTATAGAACTCACTCATGTCGAATAATATAAAATATTATGTAAGATATATCCATAAATTCAGGTTCTATAAAGAATTTAATTGAACACAATAGGGGTACATTAAATCAGTATTTGTTAAATTGTGCTTTTTCGCCCAGGAGTACTGGCATAACCAAAGAACTTTTTAAAAATGCAAATTAATGGGCCACATTCTAAAATATTGAATTAGAATTTCTAGGACTGGAGTCTAAAAATCTGTTTAAAGGATCAATTCATGTGTTTCTGATGAATACTAAATTGCATGAACCAGCCAGCAAAAAACTTGCTTGCTTTCCTCTTTCTTTCTTTCTTTCTTTCTTTCTTTCTTTCTTTCTTTCTTTCTTTCTTTCTCTCTTTCTTTCATTTCTTTCTCTCACCTAATAATATAATGTTGATTTAATAAATGTATAAAATATGGGTGAATAGTCACATATAAAAATAGTCATTTATGTATAGTTTTGCTATACTGTAAGTCTAAAACATTTTAGAGTTGTAATTGCCGAGTTTTGTTTACATGGCTGGTTTACATGGCATGGCTGATAAGTCTTTGCAGAGTAATAGTGTATCATGTTGAGGAAATGATGAAGATCTATACCTCGTATAATAGTATCTACAGGAAAATGTCAATTAAATGCTTTAAAAATTTTGATATTACATTATTAGATGAGAATAGATGGATCGCATATAATACTACCCTGTGATGCTAACTGATTTTCCTATAATTATTTTCAGAAAACCAAGCAAAGATACACAATTTCAAATAAATTATGAAAATATGTTAAATGTATCACACACAATTTAAAAGAAAATCTTCTGAAGTATTCATTGTAATTTTTATATAAACTAAGTATGTTCAAAACATTCAAAAATATTTTAATTTTAAAAAAAAATTTAATTTTTGGAAAATATAAAATTAGCAGGATTGGAAAAGAGCAAAATTTTTTCAAATAAATTTCACCTACCTCACTCAGATGATAAAATCTTATTTTTAAAAAATTTTAGTAAAAGGAACTATTGCAGATTTCTTAAATGCAATATTTCAGTACTTCTACATTTATTAACTGTGGTTAACATTTTTTTCTTTCTTTTATCAGGATGGATTATTTTTTAAATATCCTTTTGGATATTTTTGGAATGCTACTTTAATTTATTTACAGATAATATTTTTCAGCAGTGGTTAAAGGGAACTATTTCAGATTTAATCCATCCTTCTTTTATACATCTTTATTTCTAAAACAGAAAAAGAAAATAAAGTTGGTACACGATTAACTAAAATACACACCACACCTAATGTCAGCAGCTTTCTCACTAGTCTATTTTCTTATCACAATCTAATCCATGATAACATATTCCTTTTTAGCTGTCATTTTTCCTTTGTCTTCTCTAACACATAAATTTTTGGCCGTAGTTTTCATGACCTTGACATATTTGAAGGCACTAGTCCGGTATTTATAGATTGTTCCATGATTTGAATTGATCTCATGTTTACTGATGAATATACGTGGGCTTAGAAATTTTAGAATTAATAAAACAGCAGTAAAATACCATTTCTGTTGTATCTCAAAAAGTGATACATAATATAAGTACATACTATTACTCATATTTTTATGTCAATCATTTAGTTAAAGTGGCATTTGCTGTTTCCTTACCTCCCTATATTCTAAGGGGGAAGTCACTAAACCTAGTCTAGTTTTAAGAAAAAGTTATTTTCACATGCCAGTGAAAGAAATATCAAAGAATTTATGAAAATATTTTAAATATATTATAGTTATTAATTAATGTTTTGGAGAAGATAATGAGTCTGTATAAATATTCTATTCTTCCACAAGTTTTGCCAACTAATTTTAGAACAGTCACTGAAAAACTTGGTTTTTGTCACTGAAGTTATACTGTACTATTCAAATGGTGTTTATTCTTTTCATTTCTGCTATTTTCTAAATTGGAAATCTTATCAAGGCAGTTTGATTTCTTCTATATTTATTTGCTTATTCAGTCATTTTTATAACAGGATAGAAAAATCTTTTCTTCACTATAATGCAAAATTATTTTCATTTATGTTGTTGCTCAAATTTTTCCAGCTGTACTTATCATAAACTCTTTAGGATTCAAGTTATTTCATTTTTAAAGTGTTTCCTTAGTTTTGCAAATCCAAGATGTTCCAGACTTAACTTATACATTTTTTAAAAATTTCTTTTTTAGCTTGTACTCTTGAGGCCTAGAATCAACTGTTTAATTTTTTAAAAAATGAAGAACATCATTTACAGTCTGATTTATAGGTGTGTTCATTGCAACTTGGTTGTATTTCTCTCAGAGGATAGAAAGATGAAATAAGTACATAAATGCATGTCAAAATAGATATTTGTGCTCTCCAACATAATACATATATCTGTATTTATTCCTGTACTTTTAAGATAGACTGGAGTTCACACTGATATCTTTCACTCTGTTGAGCAACACAGGGTTTGATCAATATTTGCTTTCTTACTTAATTATAGTTTATTTTCCTGGCACAGAGGAACCTGTATCTCATTATTGATAATTCATTTAATTATTTGCTCAACTTTATTGTGTGTATAAAATAATTTAAGAATGGATTACCACATCCTTGCATAAAACATGTTTCACCTACATTTCAGTGCTTTAATATAACTTTTTGCTCTCATTTTGAAAATATCTCATCAAAATATTACTTTCTAAAGTTATTTAGCTGAGCTACTTTTTCTTCATCTTTTAAAGTGAGGAATATAAGTATAATACAGTTAAATTAATTTGTTACTCTTGTAGAGTGATTATCACAAAGGGAATATTGTTTATTTTAAAGTATATGTGTATAAAATTTAATTTCCAGAGATAAAGCTGTACTGCAAAATATGATTTTTGAATAGGATATTTCTACATGAAATACTGGATAATTTTGATAAAGAATAGAGGTTTGAAAAAGAAAATTAATCTATATCGTTGCAAGAAATAATTTTTTTGTGAATGAAACAGCAAACAATTTTCAAGTGTTGCAGTCAGTTTTTTCATATCCTGTGCACTTTAAATAGGATGTGAAGTATGACATTTCTAAAATGTTCTCACTTAGCATCCGGCAATAGCAACCATACTTAATAGTAGGTTTCAAATTAACCCATATGGTAAAACCCAGAGTCTGATTAATTTACTTATAAGTTTTATAATTATAAATCATTCATTAACTTCTTAGAGATTCAATTTTACTATAATTAAACTTGAAATAATTACATCATTCTTCTACATACCTAGAATGTGGTTTTTCAATATTGCCACCATTGACATTTTGTATAGGATAATTCTTTTTTTTTTCATTTTATGATTTTAGCATTATCTTTGTGCTCTATCCACTGTATGCAAGTAGTATATTACTTGCCTAAATTGTGACAATCAACACTATCATTGAACTTTGCAAAATGATCTTCTGTTAAAATAATTATCATTAGTTGGTAGTCACTGATCTAGATGTATGGCAAGAAGAAATATTTGTGTCTGATGAGAAAAGAAATAGTTCCAAATGAAGCCAGTGCTCCAAAGATAATTAAAAATGAGCTCTATCAAAGTTAAGAAAACCTTGTCCTAACTCATCTATAACCAAGAATAAAGGCTAAAATTTTCAGAAAAATTATCAAATATGCTATTTCTACTTATAAAGAAAATGGGTTTATACAGCTCAATTTTAGAGGATGAAAAGCCAAATGATATGGCAACAAGTCTGGTGAAGTCAGACTCATAGGTGCACATTCTTCATGCACACCTATGCTACCTCCTGGCTGGTTCAATCACCTTTTGGAGGATGGAATGATAGTGGTGTGCAAGGAACATATTATTCAAAAAGTCTTTAAGATATTAATCCATAAAAATTTAGAAGATTCACTATACTGATGGGCTCACAGATTGGCTATTTATTATGGTCCTTGCATCCTTGTCCTCATTTGGAAGAGACATTTCCAATACACTGACTTTAACAAAAGCACAGTCAAGAGTCATAAGAGAAGGAAATCATGAACTAAAATTATTTATTATAGATATAAAGGCATTATTGTAAGAAATGAGAGGCTTACACAACATTTACCAGAGCTAGCAGAAGAGAAAAGGTGGAAGCCTCCCTGAAGGGTAGCAGCTATGAGAATTCAAGCAGATGGGTACAAACAACCTAGGTAGACCCTACACTCCCTCACCATCTGTTCTCATACCTGTGTGCACCTGCCTCCGGAGGAAAGTAACCTCCCTGAGGTCTGCTGCTTTCCTATCTCATGTGGCTCTGTCTCATTAGCAAATTTTGTCCATAAAATTTGCTGGGTAAGAACACTGGGTATATGATTTTGTTCTTCTCTTATAACAACATGGAGAGTAGAGAAGGGGATAAGGTAAGACTGAAGATGATTCAATAATAAACAACCCAACACTGCCCAATCCTTTAGGTCACTATTCAGACATGCCACTTTTATCATTATTTAATTTAGTAATAAGGATATTAGAGTCATACTTCTGTTAATACCAAAGTAGCTCATTCATAAGCATATGGGGAAGAAACCATGCTTAGTGTAAAGGTGATCTCAACCCACCAGCAACATAGCTAGAATTCAGGAGGCTCCTCCATTTGTCTATCAGTCAGTCTATTGGTAGTAAGGAGATGCCGCCAGTAAGGTGGTGGGCATGATTTCATTGGCATTTTCCTCCATTCAATGAGTTCTTTTCTTAGGAGTCACACTGTTTGCTGATGGTGAGTAGATAATTCTCTAACCCTAAGAATGTCTTCCTCTGAGGATAAGGGAATTCTTCTGGGCCTGGACCTGCAACATAAACTCTGCCTTTGGTCTCCAGCATCCTGACTCACTGGACTTGCCAGACTCCAGAATTAATGAGACGTTTCTTGAACTTCTCTCTCCCTCCCATTCCCTTTCTCTCCCTTTGTTGGTTTCAGTTATCTAAAGAAACCTGTCCTACACTTGTATCACTGAATCAATGTAGATCTCTATCTTTAGCAATTTCATCTTAAATGCAAACACTAAGCACCTGTGTGTAATTCTCACAGATACAAACACTAAGACTCCCCCTCTTCATTGTTATTCAGGGGAACCCTGTGAGAGGCTACACTATTGCAGCTTTTCCCTTTCTGGTGTTGCCATCATATTGGGCCAATATATATTCAAATAAGTCCTTGGTTGGATATGTTCCACATATGTTCTTTTACTTTTCATTCTGCTGAAATTAGTAATCAACAAAAATTATTCAATTTAAAGTATGATAATTTATCTTATTTCATTTATAATTAATATGTTTTAATGTTTATGGAGACTTTGCTATCTTGTTGTCATAAAGATGTTTTTCTATATTTTATTACATTTAAATTTTTTGAAAACCTGTTAATGTAAATGGAATTTAAGCAACACTTTCAAAACAACCACAAAAATAGAAACAACTATTTGGAAAAAACATTTCAGTGCACTAGAAATCAACCTAAGATGACAAGAGGTTGAGAAGTGCTCATACATGAAAACTGCTGGTGGAAAGCTTACAGTCTTCCCACCCAAATGATTTTCTATTTGACACTTCATCTTACTCTAGCTTAGGCAACAGAATGCTAACCCTTTTCTGTTTGAGGGGGACAAACTTCCTTCAACATCAATGTTAGGGGAGTTAAAATTTTATTCTTGAAGTAAATGTGCCATGGAGAGGTTGAGTTAATAAGCTCTATCTATATGTCTAACTGATTGTTACTCGATGCATGCTTATTAGCAGCCCCAGGTAATCCAGATAAAATGAGAACTTGAGGGAATTTGTAAACTTGCTTAACTGTCTTAACATTGTTATGTGCATGTATCAACTCCCGAAAGGAATGTAATCATTATGAACTGCCAACATGTATGTACTAATAAAAATAAAATAAGTAGTACCCATTAAAAAGTCCTAACATTATCACTACCAAAATTACTGGATGCTAAGTTATGCAAAAACAGGGGAAGCACTTATAGGCACTAGGCTTAAACAAAACAAATCCAAGCAAAACAAACAGAAAATAGAGAAATCAATAGTTGTACATTATGAGGAAATAGATTTCACATTTGGAGATCATGCAAATTGCTAACTAAAGTAAAAATCAATCACACTTACACTATGGTCTGAATATGTTTCCTTGAAATTCCTAGTTCAAATGAATACAAAAAAAGAAAATTCAAAAAATAATATGTATGATTATCACAGGTACTGAGGATGGAGAAGAAATAGTGGGGAAAAAAGAACTAGGCAATAGATGTGTGAAAGGAATGACACTTCGATGAGTTTACTCTTTCACCTCTGATTCTTAAAACAATCAGAATACTGTGTCATATAATACAAAGTAAATTGAGAGAATGAGAATGAGCCAAAACATGAACACCCAAGACCAGGCCTTTATTAGGGGATGGGGTTCCGGGCTGTCTCGAACAATGGCAAGAGCAGCAGCCAGGGGCTGGTTAGGTGACCTCTTATAAGGGCAAGGGGCATAAGGCTGGGGGAGGGGGACATGTAGAGGTAGATGTTTGGCTGCAGCCAGAGGTGAGGTTTAAATCCATCAGTAAGTTTAAATTTCTTGGTGGGAAGGACTATAAGCAGGAGAGCTTTGAGGTAGGAAAGTTAGGTTATTGTTTTCCTGAGTGATCTATTATCTGCCAGGAAGAGGCATTTAGGAGGTGGGACTGCCATCTTGTTATTATGGAATAGGGGCAAAGGTCTCTTTTCTGTATATGCTTTCTGCTGGCAAGGGGCATTGATAAAAGGTCTGGGGTGGTAGATAGGGCCTTATGTGACAGTGATGTGGTCCTCCTTGGTGAGGGGCTGGTAACAAGCCATGATGTGTTCACCAACTATCTGGTTGGTAAAGGCTCACATACGCTCCTGCAAGAAATTTTGAAAACAATGGAACAGACAGGGTCCAAAAAGTAGGATTATGCAGAGAATAGTAAGGGGACCCAGGAAAGGAAGAAGCCATGGAAGCCTTTGGACAAGGTATCCTGATAGAAATTGTGCTCTATATAGGTTCTTGTCTACATTTTTTTATGTGTTTCCTGAGTTCCTTTACTCTGTCTCCAACAATTCCAGACTGCTTTACAAAGGAGCAACATTCTTCCCCTAATAGGAGGCATGCTTACCCTCTTTCTGCTGTTATTCTGCTGTTCTAGTTTTCCTATATACAATGCCCTCAGCAAACATAGGTAATTTTACTTCCTCCTTTTGATTTGCATTTTTTAAACTCAGGTTAGCATTTCTAGCACTATGTTTAATAGAAGTGGTGATAGTGGACATTTGTGTTTCCTCTGAATTTAGAGAAGTTGGTTTCTAAGTTTTATCTTTGAAAATGGTGTTAGCCCTGGGATTTTCATATTTTACCTTTATTGTGATGAGATCTTTTCCTTCTATGTCTAGTGTATTGCAAAATTTTATCATTTTGAATTTGAATTTTAAAGCTTTTGAATTTTGTCAGGTGTTTCTATACATCAATTGAGATGACTATGTGATTTTATCTTTCATTCTGTTAATTCTAGTGGTCCACTTCAGCATACAAAGAATACAATAGGGTGCAGATTTTTATGATCACCTCTAAAATAATCATCTATGTTTAGATAAGCAGCATAAATATTAGTCCTAAACCATCCTGTTGAGTACCACAATCTATGTGATAATATTTACTCACAAAGGGAGTCATGTTTTGAAAGCATAATTGCTAGCACATAGGGGTTCTGCTTACTACCTACCAGACCTTGCTGAAAGTCCTGCATTGTAGACAGTACCATGTCCTTATTTTACAGAATAAGGAACATAGGCATTTGATGACTCACTCAGGTGTCTGTGGGTCTAGAACTAATTGCTAGGAATCATCATCTACACCTGCAACATGCATACTATGTCACCTAGGGCCATTTTATGTTTCCAATTCCCAAACAAAGAACAGCAAATATATGTTTTCTAATAAGTTTATTTTCAACTCATATCCAAATCTGCCTTAGAGAATAAAGAACTTTTACTGAAATACTATTTTTGCTATGATAGTAGCTTCAGTCATGTCAAAGCCTTAGAGAATTCATAGAGATGCATTATGTTAAAGAAAAGTTTATAAATGCATATTATAAAATTCAAAGATAGATACAAATATATTATAGCTAGAAAATTCCTGATTTATGACATAAAATCTGAGACAAGTATTATCTTTTTTTTCATTCTTTTTCTTACCCATGAAAAATAACTAGTACTTTTTAAAAGTAGGAGTTTTTAAGTTATTTTTCTTTCCTCAATGATTAAAAGAATAGTTTTTCAATTACTCTACAGGTTTTATATTCTATCAGCTCTTGATAATTAGATTATAGATGAAAAGAAATATTCTTTGCTAGGTGTCTTATTTGACAGAAATATTCTATTTCTCTGTACTTGCTTTTTACAGCATCTGTTTATTCAAGATGAGTAATAAGCTTCTTGTGATTTCTTCTGTAGTTTGAGATGAAATTATCTGGAGCTGGAAAATTTTAAGCAAAGTATATATGATAGACATATTTACTATAAGAGCTTTTTTGAGGTACATACACATGACTTATGATGTCCTTTTTATGTAGGGACACATGAAGAGTGGTACTGATAATTACACTACAACTTTTTACACTTATTGCAATCAAATTCCTATAATGAATGGTATGACTTGGTGGCTAAAAGGGAAAACAACTTTATTCATCGCTTCCTGTTACTTCTTTAAGCTTATGTCGTCATGAAATTATCAAGTGCAAAATCTGAAGCAAAATAAAATTAATGCTTGCTAATTAACTAATTATGCTTATTCAACAGTAAGTTTAGTATAAGAAAAAATGTAATATATGTAAGTGAAGTTCAAATTTGGAAATTTAAAAAGAAAATGTTAGAAGATCACCATCCAAGAAAATGATTGCATTCAAGGTAGTGCTTGAATGGAGTTATGATTTGTACAAACAGAATCCATTAAATAAAAAGAAAATATGTACTAAGTAGAACATATCTCTAGGAGTTAGAAGAAATGCTAGACAACCCATAATACTGTCTAAAGAAATTGTCGATTTATTGGAAGAAACAGAGATGTAAGAAAAGTTCTGAAGGGGAAGAAGAAGGGGAAGTAGGAAAGGCAGGGGAAAGGAAAGTAGGGAAATAAAAAAAATGAGAAAAGGAAAAAATGGAAACAAAGTCTTTGTAAATAGGGAGGGGTGGAGGGGTTGAAGGGAGGGCAGAGGAATGGGGAAAAAAATAAGAACCAGGATGCATCAAGTAAAGGTACAGATTCCCAGTGATGAATGTCATCATATTGTATATGTAAAATGTACCAATAACTTAATGAATTGAAAAAGATACATTACATAAAGTACATAAGTTTCTGATACAGAGATGTACATAGTAACCTGGTAAAATGTTGAAATACAAAACCCCCATTAGAAACTCAAGGATGAATAGGAGTTAAAGAAAAAAAATGAGTCCAAAGAATATACTGGATAAGGGATAATATATTTTTTAAAAGGCAAAATATAAGTGAAAGCATGATAAAGTCTGCAAACTGAAAAAAGGTTTCTACTATTTCAGGACATTGAGTGCAAGACTTGAGTGGGAAGAGATTAGGCTGGTGAAGGGAGTGTAAATAATTATGAGAAAACATGCCAAGGAATATTAACGTCCTACTAAGAATAGCTGATTCTGATAAGTGAAGGGAAACAGGATTAAATCTTCAATTTAGCAAAATCCCTGACTAGAAGTAAACTAAATGAGAGAATGAAGTTTAGTTCAATAATTTATGTTAATAAATATAATGGGATTGAATCAGAATCTCCTTAAGTTCCTAAACACAAATATTCAAATATAGATGAAAATACAGGAATTCTATCAAAATTTTAAAGGAAAATTAGTTTCAACCTTCTATTACATATTAAGCTAAATTTTTACTTGTGTGTTAGATGAAAGAAGTTTTTGAAAAAAGAATACCACAAAAATTTACACTTCATATATCAGGAAGCTTGCATAAGATGTCATCCAATAAATGAGGAATTACAAAGGAAGAGGGGAAGTGAGAAGGGTTAGGGGAGAAGGAAAGAAGAAACACATAGGAATGAGGAAGGGTAGCTATCACCCAGAAGGAAAGAGGTTTCTATTCTTAAGAGTTAGGAGAATGACCACAATGATAGAAGTGGAGTTCATACGATGTGTATATATAAAGGTTAAATATGCTTTCTAAAGAGAAAAGAAACCACAGAGGATTCATTACCTGTGTACCTTTATGAGAGACCTCTAGCAAGATTTTGACATTCTCATATAAATTATCATCTGACAATAGATTAAAATCTAAGCTAAAGTTATGGAAATTAATAATTTCAGAAAGAAATAACATGCATGATTGAAAATATAATCACACTGTACAATATAATTTGGCATTGAACATTATTCCTGAGTTGGATTATACAATATTGAATATGGGCTTAACCATACAATTTAATCTAAAATTGTGAAAAGAACAGATATCACATATTTGGAGGAAAAAGAAAGTGATGAAAGAGAGAGAAATTATTCTTTTTTGAATTGGTAAGATATAAGCATTTCTCTACAATTAGAAAATCAAGTAGTATTTATTATGTAATAGTAAAGAAGTGAGTAGAAGAATCAAGTACAGGAGGAAAAATGAACACAGACGATGGAATTTACAGGTTGAAAGGGGTAATATTTTCATGATTTTAAAATTTTAGGACAATAAAAATTTAAGTAAATGATGAATCACTTATAGTCATGAATAACTTACTCTGAAAATTTCAGCAGTTCCAAATAATGAAAAGTAAGTAAAATAATAATTTTAATGTATTTAGAATTGCAATATTTGAGCATATTTAGAAGCAGAGAAAGGAAATAATTCAGTTAGAAATGTTAAGATAGATATAGATAAAAAGTTAATTGATAAAATGATTTTCCTGGAAGCAGGTAAGACTAGAACATATACATTTTTTAAAATAATTGTTTTCTTAGGCTTTTGTAACTAATAATAGTATAAAATTTTTCCATCTTTTTTATTTCATTTGTGTCTATGAACTAATAATTTTAAACATGCCATTTGGTTTAAGTACAGTGTTATAGCTAGTCTTTTCCGAAAAGTTCCTCTTTAAAATAAATAATGTCATTTGAAAGACATTTAGGAAGCTATATCTAAATACTGTGTATATAGTGAATATGAAAGAGAAAAATGTTCAATTTGTTCTGACACTTGGGGAGAAGGCATTTGTAAAATCAATGAGGAACAGAGACTTGGAGAAACTATGGGAAGAGATAATGCCTGTATATTACAGGAGAAAAATAATGGATTACAAGAAAAAAGGGAACTTTTTCAATGGAAAGTTTATGGTGTATTTTCCCCCTAACTTCTTGATTCTTTAGTGTTCCTGAAAAGGTTTCATAATTAAAGAGAAATTCCCATGAGGATCAGCTATTCTGTTTTCTCATGAATGTTCTTCAATTTAAGAAAACCAGAAAGATATGTTTTTCACATGCTCTTACATCAACCTCCCTGGAAGAAACTAATACCCTTTTTCTTCAGGGGCACTAAAGAGGCTACCATTTGTGTGTCTGATGCTTTCATTCTTTCAAACTAAAAGTAAGCTTTCCCCAACAGCATTCTCACAAAACAAACTACAAAAAATAAAAGTATTTTTAAATAAGAGATAAACATCACTTATATTCTTTAACAGTTTTGGCATTAACTCAACTATTAACTGGGCCAAGAATTTAGCTCAGTGGTTTTGCCACCTACCTCGCAAGCACAAGGACCTGAGTTCAATCCCCAGTACAAAAAATAAAATAAAATAAAATAAATCAGAAGAATTCATCTATTAACTACTTTAAAATCTCATATGTTGGATATTTGGAAAAATCCATTACTTTTTGTCCTAGGTTTTTAATATGAAGTAAAGGAAAATTGTTTCATTTTCTTTCAGAAGATTTTTATTAACTAAACCTGGATGGATTCATCCTGGTTGCATATTTCTTTGGATTTATGTAAAAGAACTGCAAAGCTCTGGTTTCTAGACACAAGCAGAACTGGGCTCCTATCGTGGTTTTTCCATTTATTAAAGGTGGCTCTAGGAATAGCATTTGTTTTCTGATAGGATGTTTTATAATCTACCCCATAAAAATAATGTGAAGACTCTCACCTTAGCGAAGGCCAGTATGGAATCAAATTTATTTTGTTTTGTTCTGTTTTCCCTACACTTAACATGGATCTTCACACTTATTAGGTAAGTCAACAGTTTTTATTCTGTGCTGATTCATCATGCCTGTGATGTCTATGTTGTGATAACTGGTAAAAATTAGAAGTCCAATAAGAAACAGGGCTTCATTTCCTTCAAGTGTCATCTTCTACAAAAATGCTACTCAGTTTTATATTGTGTTTCTTTTTCAAAAAGATAATATCCATTTATGGCCTAGAAAAAAAAATTTCATATTCTTGTTAAGGATGAAATTGATCTCAAAGTATTGTCTTTATTGTTTTAAAATGATATTGTTTCTATACTCTGGAGAATGCCTTAATTTTAATATAATAGATATAAATTATTTTTTAATATTTTGGATTACGTACATATGTGATAATATTGCACTGAGGTTTAAAGCTAAACTTTGAAAGCTCTTTGAAAAGAAATTAATGTCTTTTCAAGAGACTTCCTCCTGCTAGTCCCCAAAGTTTCCCAACCTATTCCAATGCAAAAGAATTAGACAATAAGATCAAAGAAGGTTTGTGTAAAGTTGAGAAATCTCAAAACTTAGAGTCTTTAAGGGCTGAATTTTATAACCTGACAGTGTAATATGTGAAGCTCCAAATAAGCAAAGGCAATGGAGGGTGGTACTAATTATGGCATCTTTCAAAGTTAAGATAGGTTTTTCTGAGAAAAGAAATAAAATGTGTATTATGATGATAAAAATATTCATATAGTTTATTTAAACAACATGAGAGCAGAATCAGCCCACGCCCTGGCAACAATCCACTGGACCCCCCTGGCCCACTCCTCTGTACAGCCACCTGGTTCCACACTACAAAGACGCAGAGGACACCAGACCACCAGACCATGGTACTGAGTCGCGCTGCTCTTGGCCCAGAGGAAGGGGCTTCTGGGTCACCATCCCTCCCACCACTGCTGGCTCAGAGGTACGGGCTTCTGAGCTACCATCCCACTGCTCCTGGACCAGAGGAAGGGGCTTCCCAGCCATCCCTCCCACTGCTCCCAGCCCAGAGGAAAGGGCTTTTGAGCCACCTTCTGTCCCACTTCTCCTGGACCAGAAGAAGGGGCTTCCCAGTCACCATCCCTCTTGCTGCTCCCAGCCCACAGGAAAGGGCTTTTGGGCCACCATCCTTACTGCTGGTCCAGGCCCCTGTTCCACCTCTCCCAGGTCAGAGGAGGTAATCTGTGCAGGCGCCAAGAGCCCCAGCCCCCGTCGAAATGAGAAAACATGTAAATAAGTCTCAAAACCAGACTTCCAGATCATCTACAGCAACCCCAAAGGGAAATGAGATGGAACACTCTGATACCCAACCACCTGGACCCACTGAACTGGTAAAAAAAGGGGATCTGGAAAAAATGAAA
>NW_004624769.1:2803335-2814470 GCF_000247695.1 Heterocephalus glaber
AAATGATGAGAAATGGAAAAAATGGAAATAAAGTCTTTGTAAATAGGGAAGGGTGGAGGGGGTGAAGGGAGGGCTAAGAATGGGGAAAAAATAAGAACCAAGATGCATTGTGTAAAGGTACAATTCCCAGTGAGAAATGTAATTTTGTTGTATACCTACAATGTACCAATAAAAGTATTTAATAAAAAAAATAACATGAGAGCTTGCTCTATTCCAAAAACTATACTATTTATTAGACATAATAGGTAATCCTTGCTTTAATGAGTTTATATTTAGTTGAGAGATAAATAAGATTATATGACAATTCCTTATAATGTTTTATTACAAATAATTTAACTATTTTGCCGTTTATAATTAACATTCTAGCAAACATGTGCGCACAGTTTAAGAAAGTGAGACTACAGCCACAAAAGCTAATTATTCAGCTTCAGCATTAAGTAGTTTATTTTCAAGAATTTATTGATTATTTACAGTGTGTCAAGCATTAAGTGAGGTAAAAAAATTGCAGAAAGGATTTTAGTGAAAGTGCAAATAGTAAGTGAAAAATTACAAAATATTTAGAATGTAAAATTAAAAATAAGACTGATCATTTGTATATGGTGTTTTAGAAACAAATTCAAGGTTTCAGAGATGTGAGACTGGCCCTTTAGATGGGTGTGTTGAGAGTTTGAAGTCAGCCTTTGAAATCTTGGATTAATTCAGAAAAAGAGGAAATTGGTCCAGTTTGAGTAGACAGGATAGAATGGTAAAATAGATAGGTAAAAAGCACAACAAGGATATTGAGGACAAAATAAATATGGTGCCAATTTCCAGTTTGAGATTAGTCCTAAGAGATCTGGCATGAGTTGAATGTAATAAATAGAAGTGAAGTCTAACTATACGATAAGACATGTACTCCAACTGTCAATCAGGGATAAGGGACAATTTAGAGATCAGAGCAGAGAGTGAATTAAGATAGAGCATCATTGAGTCTAAGTGCCTTAAGACTGTAATAAAACACCATAGAACATAGCTTTCTTATTGAAGCATTTTTTTTCTTAAGGGATTAAATGAGAGCTAGCATGTGTGCAGAGGTTAAGGCTGTGTGTGTGTGTGTGTGTCTGTGTGTGTGTGTATGTGTGGTGTGTACAAGTTGATACCAAGTAAGGTGTTTTTGTTGCTCTTCCATCTTACATTATATGTCCACAGTGGTGCAATGCTTGGGAAAATGCTCAGGAGGGTGAGAAAAATCAGGCACAGATATTCCTGAAATGTGCTCAAAGAGCTTCACTTCCCAGCTTTCATCTTCTCCTTTAATGCCAGCTTTTCCATTAATCCCTGTGTTGGGTTAGAAACTAGGCTTACTGGGTTTCTGGTCCTGGTCATCTACCTGCAGTTCCATTGTGTGGAGAATATGAAAAATATAAAAGATGACTTTGTGGTTGTTGTTTCATTTTTTTTAGGTCAGAAGACCTGTTGTGTGACCTTTTTGAATGAAAAGATTGAAAGATTTAAATGTGTGTGAATGAAGTAGCCACATACAGGTTATATCTGTGACTTTGGAATATTTACAAAGAAGTTTATAGATTTTTCACTCTCTCTTCCTGTCTTACTTGCTTTTCACAGTTGGGACAAAATATCCAACACCACAAGTTAAAGGATTTTATCTCACAGTTTACAGAGGATTCAGTTCATAGTCAGCTCTTTCCAAGGCAGGGTGGCATGGCAAAGGGGCACAACATATGAGAAACAGTTTATGTCTTTGCAGACAGGAGGCAGCAACATGGAGACTTCTTTCTTCTTTCCCTTTGTATACCATCTAGGCTGCAAACCTATTGATTGGTACCACCCACACCCAGAGTGGGTCTTCCCTCTTCAGTAAGTCCATTGTCTACACCCAGAACTGTTAAAAGCCAATCAATGGACTAATCCAATTTCACACACTCACAATCCAGTCACTGCCAAAAGCCTACCTATGACCACATGTGGCTTTGGGGGACATTTGGATATAAGCTATAACACTTCTCCTTTTCCTTCCTGCTTTACTGCCTACCTAGTCACTCGCTGCCTTCTTTCTCTCTTTCCATTTTGTCAAAAAAAATCTGTTGCTACTATGAGCTGGCATAATAAGAATGTCAGTATGTGTTTTTGGTCTCAGGAAGACTTATGGAAAAATGACTATCTAAATAACAGGCAAGTACTATAGAAAATAAAAGACTTTTTTGCCATTGCCAGTGACATGAATGACTGTCCTTAAAGAAGGAAGAGAGCATTTCACAAAGACAGTAACTTTTGGTAATATTTTTGACACTAAACAGGGAGAGAAAAACATCCAAGGCAATTGACAGCAAGGAAGACAAGAGTGAAAATACATGTTAATTTTGAAAAGGATTTGCTAGATTTATGGTATTAGAACATAAGGTGCTGGAATATGATTTGAAGAGATGTCATTGTGTTAATTCTATAGGGAAAAGATAATAGGAGTTGCCAGAGACCCCTGCAGTGGTCCAAACCAGTACGACATCTGCTAGACAGGAAAGTGGGAAATAAATGACACACAGAGACAGAGATTTGAGAGAAACTGAGTCTTGGGCTGATCTAAGCTGCTCTGGGCAGCAAAGACAAAGGACTCCTAGGACATCCAGTGCTTACTCATTACAAGTGTGGGAAGAAGGGATGCTGGACAGGCCTTGGAACATCTGCTGATAACAAGTAACAAGCAGGCAGGACTGTAGAATGAGGGCACGGATATAACTTTGCTGAAGAGAACAAACAGTTAATTCAAAGAGAAAGAATTTAGTTGGAGTCTGTTGACATTGACTGGGAATGAATTCAGCCAAGCTCTGATATTTCCAATGTAACACAGCCAAATTATGGAGGGGCAAGAAGCTTGTGCCACTATATCTTGCTAATGCTGCAAGAAGGTGTCTGGTACAAATCCCATATTATAAATGACCTCATTTACCATGCAAAGTACCTATATTTCATAGTGTAAATAATAAGGAGCTTATGGGTTATTTTTATGGAAGGGCAATGGGATTCAGTTCTATGAATATATATAATTTTCTTTCCCATTGTTTCTCTTTTTTCTTTCCCACCTCATATATGGGGCTCAGGATCTATCATCTTTAAATTCAGACCTCTTCCATCAGTCATCCCTTTTTCCTTTCCTCACACCATTCACATTTTAATAAGACTGCTAATTTTATACACACATTCATACTCATAGCCTTTCCTGAAGGATTTATCTATAGTTTATGCATACAATTTCTCACCTTCCATTCCTTCTTTAATTTACACCAATATGGCTTCTACTCCAATTGTGCAATTAAATATCTTTCACTAATGATGTCCGTGTTGCTAAATCAAAAATGTTTTGTCCCTTCTTTTTGACTTTGTGATAATATTTAATGAGGCCCTTAAATAAACCCAAATGTTCATTTCTTTTTTAAATTTTATTTTTATTGGTACTTGTTTGCAGAACATAATGATCACATTCATCTTGAGGAGTTGGTGCATGTATGTAATGCATATTAATTCTGTTGTTTTTTTCATTTCCTTTTCCTCCTCTCTCACCTCTTCCTTCCATCTCTTGGTCACTTTCCCTATTGGAAAGACCGGTGTTTAGATTTGATTGCAAATCCAAGCAGCATGGCAGAGAATGTAGCAAAGAGTGGGAAAGACTGAGGAAGATTAGGTAGGCATTGCCTTGAGGAAAATGTTTTGGGATAGAACTGGCTGAGGATGTGAGAAAAGAATAGCTTCGATATGTAGATTGCTTACCACATACATGCATTCCTTTAAGAACTTATAACTGACTCTCTGTTGAGTCTCTAGCTAATTATTAGATAAAATAATAAAGAAATGTTGCATAAGAAGCAATAGTACTATACTGTATTAATGTACCCAACCCAATGGCCTCAACATTTGGTCCACAGCCAGTGAGGGGCACTGCAGGTGTCTTGGAAGCTGCTGGTGCTTTTGTTCACACCCTTCTGATCTCACCTCGAACTTCAACTATGGCTGCAAGGCTGGCTTGTAAACATCTCACTTCAAACATACGCCTTCTGTAACGTCATCTTCTCTCCTGAGGCTTCTAATAGGTATGATGCACAAACCTGCAAGGGTCCCCTCATCAGACATGCATATGCAGACCAGAATTGTGAAAACATTAATAATCTTGGGGATAGCCTTTCATTTTTCTTATATGTGAGATATCAAAATCTTAATATCATGTAGGCTTACTGTTTGTATTTGGAGGGAGAAGTGAAAATACTTCAATTTTGCAAAATATACAACAATTACCTAAAAAAGGAAGAGTAGTTTGGAGAATGACATTGATAAACAACTTAAATTTAGCTATCATACTGTTTTGACTCAGTAATTAACAAGCAGAGATGACATATGTGACATTTTAACTAAATTTAATTTTAGCTGAATTTTCATCAAAGAGCAATGTGTATCATTGTCATTTGCCCTTGGTTTTATGTATTTTCTTGCTCTAATTTGCTTCTGTCATGTAATTCAAAATAATTTTATCTTCATTGTAAATAGTTTAAATAATTTTAAGTCTCATTTTATTTCTGAATTTTATATTTTAATGTTTAATTTCTAATGCATACAAATACAATTGACTTACATTTTATTCTCAATGTGTACTCATGCCTTTCAGATTTACAAATATTCACTTATATATGTCTTATTGGGCATTCATTACATTGTTTCTTCACTTATTTGAAACATATTCTAAACTTTTTCAAGTCAAAAACAATATATTTCATAATTTAAGATTGTAGGTATTCAAAACAAACACACTGATCTATAAATTAATAAACATTCCGATATTATTTTATTAAAATATACTAAAAGTTGCAATAGAAAACACTACAGTAGAAAATATGAAAAGTGTATAATTGCATCATTTTACCTTCACATTTAGGTCAAACAGAATAGATTTATTTGTGATGATAATTCTGAAGAAAATAAAAACAGTATTGTAAACAATTATTTTTCTTTATTTACCCTCCAGATTTCCTGTGACTTACCTACCATAGATCTCTCCAAAGACATGTGCTGAACTTTGGAATTCAGTTCACCTATGTTTTGGAAATAAAATCTCAATGTTAAGTGGTATCTGAAAGCAAATTTTAATTCTTTATTTCTAAGAGAAACGATGACATTTGGCTTAATGAAATTGATTGCTCATCTTTAAATTATGATAGAATTCTATTTAACAAAATGCCTGGCAATTTCATTTTATATGGGCCATTTTGTTCTATATTGTCTAGTATTCTGATGTATTTCCTTATTTATGCTACAATTCTTCACCTCTCTCAAAATCTCTTGATATGCCTCTGATTCCAAAATCTCTCATTCTGAATATAACCAAATTCACCTCTAAACAAACAGCTCCTCTTGTATTTTCAAATGTTCAAAATTTTTATTATATTATGATTGGTTATGTAATAGTCTCCTTTATGAACTTTCCAATATTTGGAAAAATGTTCCTACATTCCTTAAAATTTACATACTTTGAAATCTCTTTAAGTTTTCTTAGATCAACTATATTTAAAAGATAATTGTCTTCTCTCACCTTCCAGACTTTTCTGCCAAAATCAAAATGGAAATAACATAAGATAGAATGATTTAAATAAAAATATTACTAGTGAACAAAATTGATATATTAAAATTTAAAGAAGAATTAAAAAGAAAAGTGGACTGAAATGTATTATTTTGCATACATTAAAGGATATGTAAAGTTAAAGCATTGGATGTGAAATGACAGTTGATCCATATCTTTTGGAGAATAATGAAAGCTACTATTAAGAAATATTTAGAAAGCAACCCTGCCAAATAAGACTCGGAAGCTGATACCAAAATTTGCCAGCCACTAAACTATGATTAAACATATTAGGTCAAGCACTGTTTTATTAGCCATATTACAAGGGATATGGCATATTGAAAATCTTTAAAACTGCTTTCCTGTCAGTAATGAAAAATCTTATGTGAACATGAAATCAACCTCCTCATTCCAAAAGTTATTTATCACATAGAATAGATTGAAATTGGTGACCAGATGACCAGTAAAGTAGATTGATTTAGACAGAAAATAGCCTGGATAAAAAGTGAATCAGACAAGAAAGTGGATTGGCACTTAGGCTGAAGCTTATTTCATAAAACCAGGAAATTTTAGCCATCTATAGAGAATGAAGTGTGGAGTCCTTTGAGGATTGGCATAAAATATTGTGTAGATTGATCAGTTTACAGAGGGATGCAGCTATCTGTCAATTGAGGACCTAAGGTTGTAAAATCCCTGATAGTCACTGAAGGAACAGAGAGTAGGTCCTTTTCTGTCAGAAAGGTTCAGAGTAGCTCTTTAAAGACTGTCTGCTCAGACAGGCAATTGTTCCCAATTGGTTTGTGTAGGTGAACACGTCTGGATCATTTATAAATATCAGGAACAATCTCCAGACATAGTTTATTAATACAACAAATTCTTGTTCTCATGATATACTTCTACTGTGTATTTCCCATGTGATTATTTAAACCTCAGAGCTTCAACTTGACCTCTTAGAGCTCATTCTCCAGTGCAGTCATTTTCTCCCTTCTTCTTAGGAAGACAGAAGGCAGCAGCCTTAAACTTACTTCACTTTCACACTGATACTTTTTTCTTTCTCTCCAGTCATAGTACAAATAGAAAGTGTTTTCTAAGTAAGACTGATCTGTACATTTGTGCACTCATCCACACTCAAAAATGTCTCTTCATCCTTTCGTCTATGTATTGTACATTCAGTTTTTGCCTTTTAACAAGTTACCTTCCATGCCTATTTTCTTAAAAGGTGTACATACCTCTTAAATTTTCAAATCTTATTAGAATTGAAAAACAAAATCATTCCTTCTCCTCTCTCTCCTTTGGGGGTGCCATATTAACTCGACCCAGCAAAACTTCTTGAAAGGAAAAGTCTCACTTCCTCTGTTTTAGTTCAAGTCTCAATCCAAGGCCATCTGTCCCCTTATTCTCATTCCACTGAAAATTCCTCAAAATAAACATTTATCAAAACTGTTTGTAACTCAGGACTCAGTACAGTAGATACTGGGTTTTTGACTCATCCCAGGTAGTTTGTTTCCAAACATCTAACCTGACTACTGCTTGATATTGCTTCTTTCTTTCTAAATGTCTTTCACATTCATTGGTTCTAAATATCATAGCTAGGAATGTAGTTCATTCTCCTTATATCTCTTTTATGGTTTATTACAACAATCTCTTGTTTTGGTTTTCATATTTTTATCCAATAGCCCCTATTTGGTTTCAATATCTTTATCATCTCATACAAAAAAAATCTAGAGGAAATTTATAAGTACATGTAATTATATTATATACCTGTATAAAAATAGTTCAATTTAAACAAACTTGAACTTCTCTAATTTACAGGATCAGTTAACATCTTTGTGTATAAGTAGAGCAAAAAATATTATAAATACTCCATGGAAACTGGATTTTATAGACAGTGGGATTTTTATCTTTAAAACTTTTTCAAGTACTGGTACTAAGGAATTAACTTATCTTAACATATAGAAGAAAATCAATATTTGCTGAAAGATAATGCTTAAGAACTAATTTCCTAGTTTACAATATTTTTTTGCTATTTAGAAGTAAAATTCTTGGGATAGTATCAGAGTGAGCTCTTCAGTTAAGAATATATCTTTCTCATCAATCTAAAGGCATAGACTTTGACAAAGAAAGTACCTGAAAATATTTATTTTGCTTTTTATTTCTTCAGTGTTCATCCAGGTTGAGAATTTATATAAATATTTCAGTCACCCAATATTGATAATTATAAACTTAAAAATTATAGCAATCCTTTTTAAGAGCAACTAAGTGATGGGGAATTTGGAAAAATATCAGTATTAAATTGAAGGTATTGTTTCATTTCCCTTCTTTCTTTTCCTCTACCTCTGCCACTTCCCCTTCCCCTTTAGACCTTTTCTTCCTATTTCACATTATCTCTTGTACCTTTTGATCCTTATTTACACTTTCAGTTTCTCACATCAGAGAAACTATTAGGTATTTATTTCACCTAAGAGTATGGCCTCAATGTGCATCCACTTGGCTATAAATGTCTCTAGTTTCTCATTATTTATGGCTGAGAAAAGGAAAAATGGAAACAAAGTCTTTTTAAACATAGAGGGGTAGAGGGGTTGAAGGGAGGGCAGAGAAATGGGGAAAAATAATAACCAAGATATATCATGTAAAGGTACAAATTCCAAATTATGATTCTCATCATATTGTATACCTACAATATACCAATAAAACTTAATGAACAAAAAAAATTGAAAGTAAACTTCTTAGTCATGAAACACATACCGGTTGGTTTGGTAAAGATCAAGATACCTGGTTCTCCACATCTATAAGTTAAACAACTGAAAATTCAAACAACTACAGACTGGAAATATTTGAAAAAATTGTATCTGTATTAAATATGTATGGAAATTTTTCTGTCATTATTGAATAGTCAGTGTGACAGAACATCTTTATTCATAGCATACACTTTGAATTATCTAAGGATGATGTGTAGACTATAAAAGGACTTTCCTAGGTTATATGCAAATACTGTCATTTTTAAAAATTAATTTTATTGGTACATTTAACATATACAATATAAAGATATTCATCATTGGAAAATTGAAACTTTACATATTCCATCTTTTTTCTTATTCTTTCCCCATTCCCCTGCCCTCCCTTTAACTCCTTCATGGCTCCCTATCTATAAAGACTTTGATTCCATTTTTTTCTTTTTCTCATATTAATTCCATTCCCTTCTTTCTTTTGCCCTACCACTCCCACTTCCCCTTCCCCTTTTCATCTTTTCTTCCTATTTTATATTATCTATTATACCAGTTAGTTGTTATTTACACTTTCAATCTCTCACACTAGAGAAACATCAATATTTACATTTGTGTGTCCTATTTATTTCAGTTAAGAGTATCACCTCAATGTGCATCCAAATGTCTCATTTCACATTCTTTATGGCTCAGTAATATTCCATTAAAAACACACACACACATTTTCTTTATCCAGTCTCCAGTTGATGGGCAATTAGGGTGCTTCTAAGTTTTAGCTACCACAAATTATGCTGCTATGAACACGGGTGCACATATATCACTGTGGTATGATCCTTTTAATTCTTTGGGGAAGATACCCAGCAGAGGACTAGCTGAGTGAAATGGGACTTCCAATCCTAGTTCTTGGAGGTATCTCCACACTGATTTCCACAGTGGTTGCACCAGTCTACACTGCTACCATATTGGAGTAGGGTTCCTCTTTCCCCACAGCCCCGCTAGCATTTGTTATTGGTTGATTTCATGATAGCACCCATTCTTACTGGGGCAAGGTGGAATTTCACTGCTGTTTTCATTTGCATCTCTTGAATGACCAGTCATGTTGAACATTTTTTCATATGTTTATTTGCTATTTCTACTTATTTGTCTGAGAAATGTCTGTTCATTTCAGATGTCCATTTTTGGATTGGGTCTTTAAATTTGAGAGGTCTGATTTTTTTAAATTCTGTATATATTCTAGGTAGTAGACCTTTGAGAGAACGCTGGTTCAAATATTTTCTCACATTGTATGTTGTCTCTTCACACTGTTGATCATTGCTCTTACTGTGCAGAAGCTTTTTAGTAAAAGAGATCCCACTTGTTGATTATTTGTGCTAGTTCATGGACAACTGAAGATTTGTTGATAAAATCTTTTCTGACACCAGTGTCTTCAACAGTTCTACCTAACCTCTGTTCCAGCCAGTTCAGCATTTCTGTTTTAATATTTAGAATTTTAATCCATTTTGATTTTAGTTCAGTGCATGGCGAGAGATGTAGGTCTAGTTTTAATCTTTGGCAAGTTGAAACCCAATTTTTCCAGCACCATTTATTAAAGAGGCTATCATTCCTCCAGTGAGGGTGTTGGGCTCCTTTGTCAAAGATGCAATGGCTGAATGTGTATGGAGTTGGTTCTACATCTTCTAATCTGTTCCACTGGTCCTCATTTCTGATTATTTGCCAGTACCATGCTGTTTTTATCACAATAGCTTTGTAGTATAGTTTCAAGTTGGGGGTTGTGATACTCACCCCCCACCCCCAGCCATGTCTCTGTTGTCTAGAATTGCTTTTGCTATTCTAGATTTCTTCTTGTTCTAAACGAATTTTTGTATGGTTTTCTCAAGGTCCTTGAAGTATGGTGCTGGGATTTCAATTGAGATTGCATTGAATCTATATAGCAGTTTTGGAAAAATGGCCATTTTCACTATGTTTATTCTTCCTACCCAGGAGCAAGGGATGTCCTTCCATTTTCTTAAATCATCTTCAATTTCTTTTTTTAGAGTGCTATACTTTTCAGAGAAGAGGTCATTGATTTATTTTGTTGGGTTGATTCCTAGGTATTTCAGGTTTTTGGATGCTATTGTGAAAGGAATTGTTTGCCTTATTTCTGTCTCAGTGAGTCTATTCTTTGTGTAGAGGAAAGCTATTGATTTTTGTGTGTTGACCTTATATCCAGCTAATTTACTGAATTGAGATATTAAGTCTAGAAGACTTTTGGTGGAATTCTTGGGGTCTTTTATATAGAGTATCATGTCATTTGCAAATAATGACAATTTGACTTATTCATTTCCTATCTTTATTCCTTTTATTTCTTTCTCTTCTCTAATTGCTGTGACCAATGTTTGTGAGACTATATTGAACAGGAGTGGTGATAGTGGACATCCTTATCTTGTTCCTGTTTTTCGTGTGAAGAATTTCAGTTTTGACCATTAGTATGATATTGGCTGTTGATTTTTCATAGATAGCTTTTATCAGATTGAGGTAGAGACTGACTATTCTAATTTTGGGGAGAGTTGTTATGATAAATGCATGTTAGATTTTGTCAAATGCTTTTACTGGATCTATTGAGATGATCGTATGGTTTTGTTCTTGTTTCTATTAACATAGAGTATTACATTGATTGATTTCCTTATGTCAAACCATCCCTGCATCCCTGGGATGAATCCTAGTTGGTCAGGGTGTGTGATCTTCTTGATGATCTTCTGCATTCTATTTGCCAGTATCTTATTAGGGATTTTTGCATCTATGTTCATTAGTGAGATTGGCCTATAGTTCTCTTT
>NW_004624769.1:2823051-2838859 GCF_000247695.1 Heterocephalus glaber
ACCTTGAGGCAACTGACAGAGGCGAGGAAGAAAATATGATCCACTGCTGCAGAAGAAATAGATTATTGATGTAGATCAAAGAACATGTGACTCAGGTTTGAGGCAAGCTTGAACTACATAGTGAGATGCTGTAGAAACTAAAAAAAAAAAAAAAAAAATGTAAATAGCATGGGAGAACCTTGAGGCAACTGACAGAGGCGAGGAAGAAAATATGATCCACTGCTGCAGAAGAAATAGATTATTGATGTAGATCAAAGAACATGTGACTCAGCAGAAATGGCTGTATATTCCCCCTGCAGGGATCAGCGAAAACAACCTTGCTCCTCACTGAGAAAAGAGACCTGGATCCAGAAAGTCGTGTACAGTTGGAGGCAGTGGCAAAAGTGCGAGATAATATTCCCTGAACGCCCACTCTGGTAAGGGAGTTGGTAAGTGAGGCTCATGTGATTGGCAGCTAGTGCGCAGGGCCATTTTGTGCAGAGTAATTCGCTGGAACTCTGATAGCAGAACAGTGTTGCTTTCTTCTAGTGTTGCTTTGATCCCTTAAGAGAAAGAAGGGAAGAGCCGTCAAGTCACAGTAGACTGCCAGCAGTTTGTCAGCAGATTGAGGGAATATTTATTTATTTATTTTGGTACCGAGGATCAAACTGGGACCTTGCTCTTGCAAGACAGGCAGTGGAACCACTGAGCTAAATACCCAACCTGAGGGAACTTATTTATATTGCGAAGTAGTAACTGGATCCAGCCAAACTGATAAGCAGCTGGTACATGGGGCCACCATTTTGTTCAGAGAAATGCGTTCTTGATCTCTGACAGCAGAACATGGATGCTTTTTTCCAGGATCACTCTGGTACCTTCAGAAAGAAGAGAAGAGCCGTCCAGTCATGGACTCCCAAAAGTAGGTCAGCAGATTGAGGGAATTTATGTTGAGAAGTAGGGACTGGGTCCAGCTAAACTCTGTTCCCATGACCACCCAGGACCACTAAAACTGGCCCAGTCTACAAAGGACTGAAGGCATCCCCTCTGCTCTGTGAGCAGAGGTGTGGGCAGGCAATCAGCCTTGGCTGGTGACAGGAAGGGGACACTCCCCCACTGTCCTGCAACTGTGGATACAAACAAGCCAGTGTCAGGACAAAGGAGCCCACCTTCCCCCACCCCTACAGCCAGAACATGAAAATGATCAAAGGTGTGGAACAGAGTATCCCATGCAAGATCTGGAAGTGGTGTACATCACACAAACCTGGGAATAGCCTCAGACTGGCTGGAGCAGAGGGTGCCACAGCAGCTGAGAGAGCGGTGCAGATAGGATCATGGTGGGGAGACTTGGGCAAGAGACATCTGGAAGGCTGCTGATTGGGGAAAGGGCCCTAGCTCTGAGCCCCTGAAGTCAGAAACAGCCCTGTGTCCAGCATTGATCTTTCTACAGACCTGATGGAACTGCAAAGTGCATTTTGGGGCTCTAACATTTACACAGAACTGAGGATACTAGAGGAATTTTAGAATTTTTAATATCTTTTTCCTTGTTTGCTTGATTCATTTCCCTTTTTTGGTCTGGTTGGATTTTGAAAGTTTTTTTGCTGTTGTTTAGGTTTTATACATTTATTCTTCCTTCTTTCCTATCCATCTTCTTTCTGTCTTTCCTCAACTATCTCTCTTGATTTTATGAAACTTTCATGTGAGTGAACACTGTCTGTTGACTTTTTGGTCCACTTCAAAATTCCTTTGCTTCTTCCTTCATGCTTTCCCTCTTGTTCTCTTCTCTAGTATTTCAAAGCTTGGGTGTTCATCCTTTGACCTCTAGCCTTGCTTCGACTATATTTCTCTTCACTTAGCTCTCTGTTTCATTCTCTATCCTTAAATTTCCGTCTCGCAGCATAAAATCACTGTTAAAGGGAAACTCACTGCATCTGAGCTCCGGGTTTACATTGGATTTTGTTATATAGCAGTAGAGCTTGCTCATATGGTTAAAGGTACAAAATTAATAGGGAACACAGTTTGTCAGCTGCTAGACTGTCTTAAATGCTTTTGATTCAGGTAATTGTACTACTTTAGCCAGGATATCATACTTATTATAATCAGTTGTTCTCTAGTCTGTGACAAAACTGCAATTGTCTGGGTTTACAACCAGCAACACAGTCCAGTACCAAAGGTATGGGTGCTGAGATAAATATACAGCAACCTCTCATACTCATTGGGAAGGTAGGATTTTGGGATAAACACAAAGAGCAAGAACCACTTACATCTAGAAGATATCTCTGAGGAATAGGCATTTCCTAGAGAAGCCTCAATAATAGTGATAAAATAATCTATCATAAAGCTTAGTGATAATTTTTAGACTAACATCCATGGTACCCTGTTGGCATTAGCATTACCATTGTATACTGCTGTATAATAAACAATCTTAGACATTTATCAACTGTTGATACAAATCTTAGTCCCTAACCACTTTTTATATGTTTTAAATTTTTGAAATTCAAGTGTACCTGCCATAACATAAAATAAACACTAGACTATATCACACACACAAAAAAGAAAATCTATAAGCAACAACTCAGAAAACAAAATAAAACTAAAAAATAGAAAATGGCAAGATGTACAAGCAAAATGCAACCCCAGACATCCAGGCCACCCAGGACAAGTACAGGGGACAATGAGGTAGAGGAAGGTTGGAAGCAACCTACCTGAACTTTCTGAAATGATAGCTGGAGAAGTAAAGAAATAGAAGCATCTATAGAGAAAATAATCCTCCAGGTTAAAAAAAAAATGACAATCAAAGTAGAGTAGAAACAGATTAAAAAAATAGAAGTGCTTAGGAAAATGATGGAAACCATGAACACCCAACACAGGAAAGAAATGGAGTTCATGAAACAGATTCAAACAGATATCCAGAAGATTGAAAACTCCATTGAAAATATAGGCAATCATTTAAACTAAGGTGAAATCAGAATTTTAGATCTAGAAGACACAATTGCAGTTACCAATCATGAAAAGAAAGATATTTTAAAAATAAGCCATGAAAAATTAATCCAATAATTGCAAAATGATGCAAAGAAAAATATAAGACTGATTGGAGTCAGTGAAAGAGCAGGAGAAAGTGAAATTGCCATAAAAAACCTGTTCACAAATGTAATGGCAGAAAACTCCCCAAACATAAAAAAATAATTGGACATACAAATAATTCAGGCATACTGAATTCCAAATAACCATGACCAAAATAAATCTACACTAAGGCGTATAACAATCAAAATCTCAGAAATTCAGCACAGGATCAGAATATTAACAGCTGTTAGAGAGAAACAAATCACCTATAAAGGAAACCCCATCAGAATCTCAGCAAGCTTTTCAAGACAAACCATTAAGGCAAGGAGAACTTGGGGTGTAGTATTTCAAGTCCTAAAAGAATCCCAGATTGATGTCTCCTGTAAGACTATCTTTCATAATCAATGGAGAAATACAATACTTCCATGACAAAAGCTGAAGAAATTAATGACCAACAAACAAGCTCTACAACATGTTCTGAAAAGCATTTTAGAAAAAAAAATGAAAAAATCACAATTCAAAGAACATCAATAGAAAAAAGCTACTAGGCAGGGCAAGCAATTAAACAGAGGGAAAAGACAAGGGATCAGCAGTAGGAAAATATGTCATGGATAAACCAATTCATATCAGTTATAAATATCAATGCACTCATCTATAGAAAGCAAATATTAATGGGCATGAGAAATCTAATAAGGACAAATACAATTGTAATGGAGGACCTTAGTACCCCACTGTCACAAATAGACAGATCATCTAGACAAAAAAATCAGAATTGAAAAAATATCAGAACTGAACCAAACTTGTGAACAAATGTCCAGAGAGTGTTCCACCCCAAAATATCAGGATATACATTCTTCTTAGTTGCACATTTTGGTATGTTCTCCAAAATAGATCACATACTAACGCATAGAACATGCTTAAGCAAATACAAAGGAATTCAAATTATCCCATGAATATTATCAGACCATAGTGCAATGAAAATGGAAATGAATGGAAAAATAAGTCACAATCACTCCAAAATACGTGGAAATTAAATAACATCTTCCTGATCAAGCAATGGGTTACAGATGAAATTAAAGAAGAAATTAAATATTATCTACAATTAAATGACAATGCAGACACAACATTCCACAACTTATGGGATAAAGTAAAAGCAGTTCTAAGAGGGAAATTTATAGCAGTGAACTCTCATATCAGGAAAACAGAGCAAGTTCAAATCAAAGATCTAATAATGAACCTCAAACTTCTAGAAAAAGTAGAACAAGTCAACCTTAAAGCTTGTGTGACAGAGGAAATTATAAAGATCAGAGCAAAATTTAATGCAATTGAGACTAGAAAAACAATACAAAGAATCAATGAACTGAAAAGTTGGTTCTTTGAAAGATTGAATAAAATTGATAAATGCTTAGCCAAGCTCCTCAAACACAGGAAAGAAAAAAATCTCTAATTCATGCAATTAGGAATGAAAAGGGTAAAATCACAACAGATTCCGTGGAAATCCAGATGATTATCAATATCTACTTTGAGAACCTGTACTCTAACAAGATGGAAAACACAGAAGAAATGGTCAGATTCCTAGATACATGTGAATTGCCAAACCTAAACCAAGAAGATATAAAAAATTCTAAACAACAAATATCCATCAATGGAATTGAAAATATAATTAAAAATTTACCAACAAAGTTCAAGTCCTGATGGTTTCACTGCTGAGTTCTACAAGAAATTCAGAGAAGATCTATTGCCAATTATCTTCAAACTCTTTAATAAAATAGAAAAGGAAGCATTACTCCCAAAATCATTCTTAGAAGCAAGTATTACCCTGATACCAAAAGCAGAGAAGGGCTCAAACAAAAAAGAAAATGACAGCCAATCTTCCTTATGAACATAGATGCAAAAATCCTCAATAATATTCTGCCAAACAGAATCCAACAAATCATCAAGAAGATTATACACCAAGTTCAAGTAGGATTCATCTCAGTGATGCAGGGATGGTTCAACATATGCAAATCAATAAATATAATACACTATATCAACAGAGCCAAAGTCAAAAATTACATGATTATCTCAATAGATGTGAAAAAAGCATTTGACAAAATCCAACACCCATTTATGATAAAAAGAAAAACCTACAGAAAATTGGAATAGATGGTCTTTAACTCAATCCGGTAAAAAGGCATCTATGAAAACCCAACAACCAACATAATACTAAACAGTAAAAAATTGAAAGATTTTCCTCTAAAATCAGAAACAAGACAAGGATGTCCATTATCAGTACTCATGTTCAACGTAGTTCTACAAACATTAGCCAGAGCAATTAGAGAAGAAAAAGAAATAAAAGGAATAAAGATAGGAAAGGAAATATTTAAATTATCATTATTTGCAGAAGACATGATTCTCTACATAGAAGGCCCTAAAAATTTCACCAAAAAATTTCTAGATTTATTAACCAAATTCAGTAGCATAACTAGATACAAAGTCAACACTAAAAAATCAATAGCAAAGGCCAGAGATTTAGTTCAGTGGTTCTGCCACCTGCCTTGCAAGCACAAGGTCCCAAGTTCAATCCCCAGTACTAAAAAGAAAAAAAAAATCAATAGTATTACTGTACACAAATAACAAATTCTCACTGAGAAAGAAATTAGGGAAATAGCACTTTTGATAAAAGCATTTTTTAAAAAATGAAATACTTAGGAATAAATCTAACAAAAGAAATGAAGGACCTATACATTGAAAATTACAGTACTCTGAAAAAGGAGATCAAAGAGGATATCAGAAGATGGAAAGATACCTACCCCTTGCTGTTAGTTAGGAAGAACCAACATAATGAAAATGGCTATACTCCCAAAATTGTTATACAGATTTAATGCAATCTCAATCAAAATACCATTAGTATACCTCACAAAACTAGAAAAAAGCAATCCTAAAATCCAGAAGAAACCTAGAAAAGGAAAAATAATTCTGGGAAAAAAAGACAAGGCAGGGGGCATCACAATCCCTGACTTGAAATTATACTACAAATCTGTGATAGAAGAACATTATACTGGTGCAAAAAAAAAAAAAAAAAAAAAAAAGACTTGAGTATCAATGGAACAGACTAGAAGAGGCAGAAACAACATTAAATACACTCAGCCACCTTATCTTTGACAAAAGGGCCAAACATATTCACTGGAGGAAAGATAGCTTCTTCGATAAGTGATGCTGGAAAAACTGGCTTTCTATTTGCTAAAAAATTTCATCATGGACTAAACTAATAAAATGAATCAAAAATCAAAATATTAAAACAGAAACACTGAGTTTACTGGAAGATGGATTATGTAGAACTTTTGAGGACCTAAGGGTAAGCAACAACTTCATGAACAAAACCCAGACTACATGGGAAATACAGCAAAGAATCAACAACTAGGATCTAGTCCTATTAAAAAGTTTTTGCACTGCAAAAGTAGTCACCAACAGAATGAAGAAAAAACCTACAGAGTGGGAGAAAATTTCATCCAGCATTCCACAGATAAAGGACCAATATCTAAAAGGACAACTTACAAAGAACTGAAAAAAAATCAGACCCCTCAAATTTAAAAACCCAATTTAAAAAATAGACATCTGAAATCAGTAGACATTTCTCAGATAAAAAGGTAGAAATAGCACATAAATATATGAAAAATATTCAACAGCCCCAGTCATCTGAGAGATGCAAATTAAAACAACATTGAGATTCCATCCTACTCCATAAAGAATGGCTATTATCAAGAAAACAACCAACAACAAATGCTGGTGGGGCTGTGGGGAAAAGTGAAGCCTCCTCTACTCTTGGTGGGAGTGCAGACTGGTGCAACCACTGTGGACATCAGTGTGGAGATTTCTCAAAAAATTAGGATGAGAGGTCTCATTTGAATCAGCTATTCCCCTGCTGGGTATCTTCCCAAAGGATCATACCATAATGATATATGTGCACCCATGTTTATAGAAACACAATTTGCAGTAGCTAAAGATTAGAAACAATCCAGATGCCCATCAATTGATGAATGAAATAAAAATATGTCTTATTTTTAATGATGGAATGCTACCCAGCCATAAAGAAGGATAAACTTGAGATATTTGTAGCTAAACAGACTTGAGATTATAATTTTAAGTGAAACAAATTGGACACATAGGTATAAATATCACACTGTCTGTCTGGTATGAGAAACTAAAAGTGTAAATAAGGACCAAAATGTTCAATAGATAATATTAAATAGGAAGAAGGGGGAAGAGGAAAAAGGAAGGGAAAAGAAAACAATGAGAAAAGAAGGAAAAAATGGAGAAAAACTTTTGTAAATAAGGAGAGGAGGGGGTTCAAAAAGAGGGGATGGGATTGGGAGGGAAAGAGGTATCAAGATATACCATGTACATGCACAAGTTCCCTTTGATGAATGTGATCATTATGTATATTTAAATTATACCAATAAAATTAACTTTAAAAAACAGAAAAACAATGTTAATCATATATCAGTGGATAATATAAGAAAAATATCTCTAAAAACTTCAAATATGATTTTGAAATTAGAAAACCAAATAATCAAAATAAAAACCTCTATTACTGGGATCAGTGGCAGAATGGAGCACATGAAAAAATAAATAATGAAATTAAAAAGCTATCGAAATTATATAATTAAAATATATAAGGGAAAATGTGTCAATGAAAAAAGAATACAGGATCAGAGACACATACAAGTCCTATAAAAAATCATCAGTCTTAGGAAGACTGAAGAAAAAGGGTAGACTGAAAATGTGTCAAATAATAATGACTTACAACTTCCCAAATTGGAAAAAGATGTAAACATACAGAGTCTAGAACCTACATAAACCCAAAATAATTTAAACACTGTGAAAAAGAATAAATTTGTAGACTAAGCTGATTTTACTAGAGAATTCTACTAGAAATTTACGGGTAATACATTACTAGTTCTGTGATATTTTTTCCAAAAGAATCCAGGGTAATATCCTTTCGTACTAGTTTTGTGAAGCCAGTATTACAGTGGTGCCAAGACCTGAGAAGGACTGCAAAGAAAAATAATGATCAATATCTTCATGTTCTCGGGATGAAAAATATTTTAAATATTATACATCATGAAATGTGGGGTTTATCCCAGGAATGCAGTGCTGATTCATTGTTAAAAATTTTAAATGTAATTTACCACATTAAGAGGCTAGAGGAAAAAAAACACATCCTAATAGCAATACAAAACCATACATTTTTTTAAAAAAATAGATAACCATTCAAAATAAAAGCTATGAGGAAAGTAGGAGGAGAAGGGGAGCTTTTTTAACCTCATAAAAAACTTCAAAGTCAAAGCTAACTTAGTGGTTGACCATTAAAAGGTGAATATTACACTTCTAACATCAGATGAAAATTGGTGATGTGCATTTCCATTATTCTTACTAAAAATAATGTTTGAGGGGGCTGGGGATTCAGCTGCTTTGCAAGTGTAAGGACCCAAGTTCTATCCCCAGTACCAAAAAAAGTATTTGAAATTATTGCTGTTGCAATTGAGGAACTAACAATGATGCACCGTAGTTTTATGTTGAAAGTTATAAAATGTTGCTAAAAACATCAAAATATATTGGTGAAAATAGACATTCTATATTTACGAATTGGAATACATAATATAATCAAATTGTCAAATTTCCCCAAATTGATGTATTGAAATGTAATTATTAAGAAAGTCTCAGGAAGATTTTGTATAAACCTAGACAAAAATGTTCTACAATTTTCATTTAGAAATGGAAGAAACAATCTACCCAATTGTAAAATTCATTGTATAACTATGGTGATAAAAGTGTTCAGTTTGTCAGAAGTTGAGATACATAGATAAATGATGCAGAAGAGAGAACCCAGAAGCCCATATAAACATACTCAGTTGATTTTTTGATGAGCAATTTAATGGAAGATAGACACTTTTAACATTAAATATTATTGGAGAAATTAGACTTTCATGGGCAAACATAATAACAGCAAAGTCCTAATTTTGTCCCACTCTTCATTAAACAATTAACTAAAAGTGGATCACAGACTTAAGTGTAACCACTAAAACTATGAAACTTTTAGAAATATATGTGGGAGAAAACTATTTAGAAATGAAGGCTAAATGAAGAGTTTTTTGGGGGTTTTTTGAGGCAGAGTCTTACTATGCAATTCAGGCTGGCTTTGATCTTCCTGCCTCAGCCTCCCAAGTGCTGGAATCACAGATATGTGCCACCATGCCTAGTAAGTGAAGAGATTTTAACCTTGATACATAAAGCATGATCCACAAAAGAATAAAAATGAAATACATTTCATTAAAATTAAAACTTTGTTGTGTGAAAAATTGTATCAAGAGGATACAAAGATAAAAGTTTGGGAGCAATTATTTATAAAATGCATATCCAACAAAAGATAAATTACTCAAATATATAAAGAACTATCAAACTGAATATTTAAAAAAATCCAATCAGATATGGAGAAGACATAAAGGCAATTCACTGAACTGGATGTATCAATAACAGCTAAGTACACAAAATTATTTAAAATTATTTTTTCAATTATTTTCCTAATTATTTGGAAAAGTAAACAAAATAAAATCAGTGGGTGTGATGATTTACATATTAGAATAACTAAAATAACATAGTTGTAATAGCAAATACTAGCAAGGATGTTGAATAGCCTAATCACTGTAGCAGCATTGCTGCTGAGAGTGAAAAATGTTACAATGTAGAAAATTGAGGTATCTTAACACCTAAATATACAATTAAGCATGCAACTCAGAAATTGCATTTGTGGACACCATCTCCAGAGAAATGGCAACTTCTGTCTGCAAAAATATTTGTCTAAAAATACTCATTGTATTTTTATTTATAAGAGGCCAAGCTTAACATAACTGAAATGGCTTCAAAAAATAAATTTTGGAATATTCATACCATGAACCCCTACAATACAATGAACACCGGTGCAATGAATATTTTTAGAGATGGAAATACTTTGCATTGCTGGCGGAACTGTCAGCATCTTGGCTTGTTACTGGAATATTGTTTCCTAAGGTGTCAAAATTTGTGGCAAATTTGGTTTATCCCTCTGTATCATTTCTTTGAACTACATGTAGACCTACAATTCTCTCAAACTAAATAGTTCATCAAAAAGATATAAAAACACACTTAACATATCTTCTAGTTAGTAATGTTTGTAGTTTGTGGCTTTATTTTGAAGTGCATTAGAATGAAGTGAGAGAAAATGATTGCAACTTTTATCTCCTTGAAGTTACAGTTAGCTGCCTGAACTGCTAGATATTTATAGAGAACTGTACTATTTGTCCTGTGTTTCTTTCATGAATTTTAATAACTTTTCCTGGCTTTGCTTTTAGCACTTCTTCAATATTAAAAGATGAATATCCTGAATGCAAATCACTAAACTTTCCATTAATGCTTAAAAAGCAGGACACCTTATTTGGAACTTGTGAAGATAGTTTTGAAGGGATTATGACACAAGAAAACATAAAGCAACACATTTCTAACCAGATTTGCTTTGCTAATAAGCTACTTTTAAAATGAACTGAGGTTTCAGAATTCATTCTACTTTGTAACTGCTGAAGTCTGAAAGAAAGAGTAGTGGGGTCTAGGGAGGTAAAGAAAATGGGAACTATTAGGGTTCAGCTTAGAAGTTTGGCTGATCACTGTGATCGCTTTATGCTAACCTTGCCAATAATTCAGACAAACATATTTATTGAATTTGAAATATAAAGAATGGAAATAAACTCATGTATTAGATAAATTTAATCTTGAAACAAAAGGAGAAAGTTAATTATTTGTGAATATAATATAGCATTGCTTCACATTATTTCTACAGTGATCAGGACATCTCTTTTCCTTAAATAGCTTGTAATAGGTATCTTCAATTTTACATTTTCTTAATGGACTATGCTTCAACATTATGTAATTTTATTGTTAGACATTGTAGAAGCATTGGCATGTAGGGAAAATTATAATTGTTTATGTTTATTTTATAACTAACCCCCCAAATCAAGCCAAATTCTAATATTACTCAATTCTAAAAATTATTACACATTACACATTGAATATACATTAATGCTAAAGTAGTTCAAAAATTATCTATCTTCTTTTATTGCGTTCAGTTTGACATAGAATGTGATATCTATTTTGTCATTTTCTATTTATCATTTCAATTTTTGTATTATTTTACACAAGTCAGGAAACTAATTTTTAGGTCTTTACCTGACAATGATTCTCACTTCAAACTACAGAGTACATTTCTATAGCTGCCAATCTTCTTCATTACCATAAAGGCCATGGTTCTAATATCATATACCTTTTCTGTCCTCCACATAATTAAAACTCCTATCACTTAATGTAAAGAACCACACTTCTGTCTTATGTAGAGCAAAATAAATGTATTCACATATTTGTCTCCTGAAGGAAGGATAATATTCTACCCATCAGAGATTTTTTTTATTTATTTAGGGAAGTAGGTTGCAATACAATTTCTGGATTTTAAATGTATATGTGATGAGTTTTATGTTTGCAAGCAACCGTATAGTCAATAGTGAATAAGGGTAAATATATTTCCATTATTTCAATAAGTTTTTTCTTGATGAACTCAAGTAATCCTTCCATCTCATATTATCTTCTCTAGGCCAGAGGAGCCATTGTTATGAATGAACTCCATCATGGTAGATTAGAGTGGCCATTTGTTGAATTTCATATTTATGAAATCTAACATATCAGTGAACTCTTTTTTCCAATTTATCTCCTTTCTGCGAAATAGTGTTTTAGGGATCCATTCATGTTTTTGTGTGTATTTATAATCCGTTCCTTTAAAGTATTGGGGAACATAGGAAGATCTGACAATTTGTTTACATTTTATGAAGCTGAACACTCAAGTTGGTTCTGCTTTTATGTGGGCATATTCTTTCACTTGTCTCCAGTAAATAGGTACAAACTCAAAGTTACAAATTAGATATAAGCTTAACTTAGAAGAAATGACTAAGGCAGAATCCAAAGGAATGTGCCACTACACAACACTTTTGTCAACAAAATTTTCTGTTCCCCTTGATATTAATAATGACATTGGCTATTAATATATATTTTAGGGTGGAAAATTTCCTCAAGAATTTACTGATTTTATTTATTTGTCTTTCTATTACTGATCTTATGACATTCTGTATGTTGATAGAACTCTATGTTAGATGTATAAACGTCCTATTTTAACGATATTGAAACGCCCAAACCATAAACCTGAAACATTGATCAATTCATTTATTTTTCTTTAATTTCCTTAGCACTGCTTTGTAGTTATCAGTAAGCATAACCTAAACGTGGTTTATTATATTTACTCTTAATTGTGATAGTACATTTTATGTTACTAATAACATAATGCTACAAACTGGATAGGTTATAGTTTTATTTTAGGCTCACAGTTCTTGTCCTCTATCAGTTATGTGTTTTACAAAAGTTTTTCCCAAGCCTATGGCTTGTCTTTTCATTCTTTGATAATGTTATTCATAGTGCAGAAGATTTTACTTGTTATAAAGCCTAACTTACTAACTTTTCTTTCATGGATCATGCTTTTGGTAAAGTCATTAAAAAGGCATAGCTAACCCCTAGATTTCTTTCTATATTATATTCTAGCAGTTTTATTTTGTAATATTGAATTTTATTTTTATGCCTATGATCTGGACTGAATTAATTTTTGTAAAAGATATAAAGTCTATACCTGTATTCATTGTTTTGCATGTAGATGTCCTATTGATCAAACACCATTTGTTGCATTGTTTTTGCCCTAGTCAAAGATCACTTACCTGGATTTGAGTATGTGGAACTAATTTTGACAATGTTGTTTTAACACATTAAATACAGAGCAAATGCCCACAAAAAGATATACCTAAGTTCCTTCATCTTAACACTAATTATAAATATCCCTAATGAAATCACTGTAAATTTCCATCACAAGTAGGTAGATAAAAAATCATGGTGCTTTCATGAAGTGAAAAACTATATTATTATGTCCATGAGGAAATGAAAGCATAAAATTTAGAACCACAGTGATTAATTTTATAAATAAAATGAGAGAAAAATGTCTCTGCAAATATAATGTATATAGGCTTTAAGGGTCTATATCCTGTGTAATTGTACAGGGGCCTTATTTGGCTTAATATTATAATTCTCTTGAAATTCTTTACAACTTTTTTTCTTTTTTCTAACTGACTTTTGAAGTATGGCTTTATAATTTTCATTTTGGCTGGGGGCCAACAATTTAGGTAGCCAATTCTGACTCTACAATTCAGTTTACATAAATGTAAAAAGAAAAAATAATATTCACATATATATATAAAACTATATAAGTTATCAATCGGGATAGAGGTTGTCTTTGGACAAGGGGAGAGAAGGTCTCTAGATACAAATACTGAAATGTTTGGGTTTTTTTAAATCTAGATCCGGTTGCTGCTTACATGGATAGGGCTCATTTCATGACAATTCAGTGGGCTTTTCTAAATGGTAAAATTTGATTTAAAATTATTTAGAAAAGAGTTACCTGATGCTAGCTTTTTTTTTTTTTTTGTACTGGGGATCAAACTCTGGATCTTTCGCTTTCGAGGCAGGCGCCGGAAGCACTGAGCTAAATCCCTGGCCCCTGATGCTCGCTTTTAAAGCAAAATCCAGGTGTCACATTTTCTTTTAGTCTAACATCAGTTAGGAAGTCCAGAGCTTGGGTCTCAAATAAATCTGCTACTCTATTTTCTTTCTTTCTTTCTTTTTTAGCACCGGGGATTGAACTCGGGACCCTGCGCTTGTGAGGAAGGCGGTGGCACCACTGAGCTAAATCCCTGGCCCTGGTACTCTGCTTTCTTTCCACACTAAACATAAAATCATTGGAAGCCTCATTCTATTGTCTGTATCTTTTCCTAAAATACATTTTGAGGGTTGTTTTCAATTAATCCACATTTGAAAGAGAAGTAAATTAACTACTCATCCCATTGGCATATTGAGATATCTCAGAATTATAAAAGTGGGAATTTTATTAGATTCCTCTACCATTATAATATATTTTCCCCTTAAATTATGTGAGATTCTTATAAACAAGTACTGCTCAAAATTCAAAGCAAGCAAAATAACACCAGGCAAAGCAACTGTGCCTAATGGCCCTAAGGAAAGTACTTTGATTTCCTTCAGTGGGGTTTGAAGATGGCACACTGCTCTTTGTTTCTCTTCAAACACAAGTATACCAGTCAAGGAAATCTTGATGAAAGATTACTGCTGCATAGATTTTCCTTTACAGATGATGATATTTTTATTTAAGAATTCCATATTGTATGTATACTTTGAAACTTGGTTTTGTAGATATAATAAATTTGTTTGTAAAAAATGATTGAAGTTGAAGAAACAAATTTCAGTGAAGAAACTGTAAAACTAAAAATAAGTCAGTGAAAAAAACTAGTTGTTTCAAGCTCTTTGTCTTTAAGTTATTATCAGACACATCAAATACCAAATGCTGAAAAAGGATTCACATTGCTATAAACATTTAAAAATATTTTATCTCATATATCCATGTATATTTTATATTTTTATATATATGATATACAGTCCATATTGAAAATAGAATAGTAGCAGCCAGTTGTGGTGGCACATGCCTATAATCCCAGCACTACTCAGGAGGCTGAGGCAGGAGGATCACCACAAGACAGTTTGGGCTAGTGAGTTCAGGGCCAGCCTGAACTACAAAAGGAGACCCTCCCTCAAAAAACAAACAAAGAAACAACAACAAAGAAAATAGAATAGTAGCTATGTTATAAATAATTTCACAGAAATACATTTATTCTTAACTTGAGATACATCAAGTGAATATAATAGGAGAATATATTAAAATTGTTTCATGATTCCACTTTTGAACAAATAGTGGCCTTTGTACAAAAAAAAAAATAGTTCACACAATTATTGCATTGTCTCTATAGATTTTTCTTGGATTTGAAAGCACAGCCAGTGCTGGTTGAATCCAACAGTCTTTGAAATCTTGACTTTCTCCCTCACAATCAGGCTGTTGGCAGACATCAAAAATAACCATTTTATCTTTGATTGCAGCAACTATGACTCTATTGTTAATGTTCTGAATTCTGAGCAGAACCACATTATTAGGAGTTGTGCTTCAGAGTGTCCTCATTTTTTCTTTCATACACTGTTTCTTGCTGACCCACTTCAGTTTCTGTATAGAGTTGCTTCCCAGTCCTCAGTCCAGTGGCTAATGATAAGTGATTATGTTCATTAAATCTCTGAGTCATGTTTAACCATCTCCATCCACTCACAAGACCCCCTGGGAAAAAAGAAGGATTTGTTTGGTCAAAGTAGAACAAAAGGTGGATATTTTGGTTTGTTTTTCTAGCCAAAGAAGCTATTCGACTTCTGAAACCAGAGGAAATGGAAACAATAGAAATATCATTGAATAGTATATAGCAGGGGGTATTCCATAGAGGGAATTAGCTGCAATTCTAAGAGGCATGTACTGTAGTTGTAACACGGGGAGGAGCAGCCACAGCAAGAACAGAACAGAAGAGACATTGGCTCTGAAATGAATGCATAGAGCCAAGGAAGATGACTCCTTCGTCAGAGTCAAGACTATGGGTCAAAATATATATAGATGAAAATGAAAATTCAGAGGGAGAGGAGGGAGGGGGAGAGAGAGAGGAGAGAGGGAGGAGAGATTGTGATTCAGATACTACATATATATATATTTTTTTTTTAATGAAAGATTACT
>NW_004624769.1:2847651-2897956 GCF_000247695.1 Heterocephalus glaber
TTCATTTATTTTCTTCTCACATTTCTTTAACATTAATCTTCTAGAAGTATTAGCTAATATCAATAGCCATTATATTTAAATGTTGATCTAAAATAAAATGAATTGATTAAAGCAAAAACTTCAAGTTCTGTATGTGTTCCCCTGTTGTGTTAGTCATATTTCTGTTGCTGTAACAAATATCTGAAAAAATAATCAATTTAAAGATGAAAGGTTCATTTTAACTTATGATTCATAGATTCCAGTCCATAGTTGGCTGACTCTATTGCTTTTCTGTCTATAACAAGACAGATCATCATGGCAGGAAGCATATGGTGGAGGAGAGATGGTCACATCATAACAGCCAGGAAGCAAAGAGAAAAACAAAAAGAAGGGACTAGGATCCCAATATGCTCTTTAAGGGCACACCCCCATGAGCTCACTTTTTTTGCTGGGCCTCACCTCCCAATCTTTGCCTCACTTCCAGCCAGTCCCACAGGCTGGTGAGCAAGGCTTTAACATATGGGCCACTGAGGAATCTCAGATTTACATTTTGCTTCCCACACACTCATCCTGTGCCAGTTGGTAGAGAATGTGTGCACAATCACCAAAAAGGAAGAGATGATTTGCTTTAGATTTCAAAGTAGAGTTGTTTTCAATTCATTGTTTTAACTAGTAAAGAGAATATAATTTAAAATTGCAAGAGCTAGACACTTTGGAAAGGAATGTCTTATTTCTTTCCTATTTGTGAACCAATTAATTTGACCATGGTAGGTCTACATACAGATAATAACTAGATTGGTGGTAATAAAATAAAAATGTTAAATTATTCAGACAGTGAATGGCTTACTGGGTATTGACAGATTGAGAATGTTCTTAGATTTTTTGGGTCACATACAATTAAACTTTTTCACAATTCTTTAAATTACATGGTAGCATTTGTTTTGGATAAATCACAGTACTGCCACATTAAACCATCTCACACACTGCCTCAGTGATGCATAACAATAAGCTTTTAACTAGGTCTTATTTCTGAGTGTTACATGGGAGTTAGCACATATAGGCTAAATACTGTTAGGGGCACTTCTCTCTTGCATGATTGCTTCATGTTTCTCTCTTCCACTCCTTAGTTCCATCAAACTTGATTTAATTTATAGATAAGTCTGGATAACATTGACACATTCATAGTATTAAATCTTCCTGTCTATGAACATGGGATAAGTTTCCTTTTATTTATATCTTCTTTAATTTCTTTTAGCAAGGTTTTATAGTTTACAATTATTAACCATTCAATTTCCTGGTTAACTCCTAAGAATTTTATTCTTCTTATATTACTAATATGTGTTTATAGTCCTTAGTGATTACATAGAGCTTGGGGTTTGATAAATATACATATTGTATCTTGATTATTTTTACATCCCCAGCCCCAGCCTCCTGCTTTCTCTTCTCCCTCCTACCCATGTCTCCTTTTCATTGCTACAGAATCTACTTCCCTATTTCTTAATGTGGGTCTTTTATTTTTTTCTTTAAATTATTTATATTTTGTATCTCTTATGTTAGAGAAAAGATGCTGTATTTTACATTTTATGACTTATTTCACTTAGTATTATGGTTTTACAATTCATCCATTTTTCTACAAGAACTCAAATATATCTTTATGGCTGAATGGCATTTCATTGCTTGCATACAACACATTTTCTTCATCCATTCATCTGTTGAGAGTAATATAGGCTGCTTCCATGATTTACCTATGATAAATTGTGCTGCTATAAACATGGGTATGCATGTATCCCTTGAAGGTGAGGTATAGCTGGATCCACTGGAATTTCTACTTTCAGCATTTTGAGAAGTCTCCATTCTGATCTTCATAGTAGTAGTACTAGTTTCCATTCCCACAAACAATGGAATAGGGCTCTTTCCCCCCACATCCTTGCCAACATTTGTTGTATTTTTTTTTTGAGTTGTTGATAATGCCCATTCTTACTGGAATGGAATCTCAGTGTTATCTTGATTTGCATTTCTCTAATGGTCAAAGATGCTGAATATTTTTCATGTATATTTTGGCCATTTGTATTTCTTTCTTATTTAGTTAGTTATAAATGTCTATTCATTTCAGTCGCCCATCGTTTCATTAGACCTAAAATTTGGGCAGCGTAGTATTTTTGAGTTTTTAAAAATATATTCTAAATATTGGTTTCCTGAGGGGTAGTTGGTAAAATATTTTTCTCATTTTGTAAGTTGTCACTTAACTTTCTTTTTTCTTGGCTGGCAGAAGCTTTCTAATTTGTTATAATCTCACTTGTTGATTCTTCATATATCTTGTGCAATTGCCATTCTATACAAGAAGTCACTGGTTATGGATATGACTTCAGGAATTTTGGTACTTTTTTCTTAGAGAAGATGCAGTGTTTCTACTTTTATATAAGTTTTTGATCCTTTTTAATTTAGTACAAGATGAGAGGTTTGGGTCAAGATTCACTCTGCAAATGGATGTCCAGTTTTTACACCATCAATTTTTAAAGTTTTTTTTTTCCTCCAGTATATATTATTGGCTTTGGTTTTGAAAATCATATAGCTGAGTATAATTAGGGTTGCTTCTACCTTCTCATTTCTATTCCATCAATTAATATGTCTATTTTTGTGGCAGTACCATGGGTTGTTTTGTTTTGTTTTTTGCTTTTGTTTTTATTTTTCTACTTTGGCTTTGTAGTTTAAGGTTGAAATCTGAGGTTGTAATATCTCCTCCCATGGTCTTATTTCCAGAATTGATTTAACTATTCTGGCTTTCTTCTGGTTCCACTTAAAATTTAGAAATTTTTTTCTTCTCTGAAAGAAAGCTTTTGATATTTTTGGCAGTGATTGAATTAAATTTATAAACACTTTTGGTGATATGGCAACTATGACAATGTTATTTCTGCCTATTCAAGAGCAGGAGGTATCCTATTCTCATGTCCTCATTTGATCCCTTCTTTCTCATGTCTTTATTGATCTCTTTTTTTAAAGGTTAATATAGTTTTCATAATAGAGGTAATTGACTTCCTTTGTTGGGTTAATTCCATGGCATTTAATTTTTGGAGTTCCTGCAAATATGAGTATTTTTCTGATTTTCTTTCTCAGTAAATTTATCAATAGTAATGCTGTTGATTTTTGTGCATTTATTTTGTAACCTTTCACTTTGCTGAATTTATTAGTTCTAAGAATCTTTTGATAGAGTTTTTTAGATTCTTTATGAGTAGCATTTTGTCATCTGCAAATAAAAAAAAACTTTAACATTCTTTTCCTATTTGAATCCAGTTTATTTCTTTATCTTGCCTTATTGCTTTGGCTAAAGTTTCAAGTACTGTATTGGGCAGGAGTGGTAAAATTGGACACCTTTGTCTTGTTTCTGATTTTAGTGGAACTACTATCAGCTTTACTTCATTTAGTTATGATTATGGCTGTGGATTTGTCATAAATGGCTTCTATTATTTGAAGAAAGATCTTTCTTCATTAATTTTCATCAAATGTTTATCATGAATGAAGGATTTTGTTAAAGGATTTCTCTGTATCTATTGAAATGATTGTATCAGTTTTATTTTTCTATTTATATGATGTATTATGTTTACTGGTTTATATAAGTTGAACCATCCTTGCATCCCTAGAACGAAACCAACTTAATCACGATGTATGATCTTCTTAATATTTTCAAGTGTCTTGCTGAAGATTTTAGAGTCTAAATTCAGCAAGAAAATTGGCCTTTAAGGTTCTTATTTTGTTAAATCCTTGTCTTGATTTAGTATTAGTGTAATTCTAGCTTTAATACAGCTTTCCTTCACTTCCAATTTTTGGGAAGAGTTTTAGGAGTATTGGTATTAATTCTTCCCTTAATTTCTTGAAAAATTCAGCAACGAAACTACTGTGTCTTGGGATTTTCTTGATTGGTGGGATTTTTATCAATGCTATAATTTTCCTTCTTGTTATTAGAATATTCAGGGTTTTTATATCTTCTTAAATCAGGTTTGGTAATTCGTATGCATCTAAGAATCTATCCATTTCTTCTGGGTGCTCCAATTTATTGAAATACAGCTTTTTGAAGTTGTTACTTATAATCCTCTAGATATCAGCAGTATCCTTTGTAATTTTTGCCTTTGTCATTTCTAATTGCATTGACATGGATCTTTTGTATCCTCTTTTTGGTAAGCTTAGGTAACAGTTTGTCTATTTTCTCAATCCTTTAAAAGAACCAACTTTGATTCGTTGATTCTTTGTACTGTTTTATTAGTCTCATTTTCATTAATTTACTTTCTGATCTTTATAATTTCTTTCCTTGTACAGTTTTAGATTTGAATTACTCTTTTCTCAGGTATTAAGGTGTATAATTTATATATTTCTATTGGACTCCAGATGAGGGTATTGTGTCTTGTTTTCTGGATATTCTGAGTCTCTTGAGATTCTTCTTTTGTCTCTTTGCCCAATCTCCTTCTTTGTCCTCCTCAAAGCTGTCACTTTCCCATCTGTAAGCTCTGTGGTATGTAGGGCTGGCCAGTGCTCAGTAGCACTGGGGTGGGAGCAGGGGAGTTCTTCTGTTGGCACTGAATAATGGGCAGAGGGCAGGATATCACAGAGATACATTGACTCCAAAGGACACAATACTCCCTGGTATTTGGGAGAACAATAAGGGAATGTCTGCTCTGGGCTGGCATTGCTGTATCTTCCTTCTTCTCTTGTGTCTTAGTAGTTTCACACCATGGCTCTCTGCCTGTGAACTATATGTCTCTGGGAAAGAGAAAATAGGAAAGAATGGACACTAAACTTTGGAAGGGAGGCTCTTCCTACAATGGGGCTGGAATTACATCAAGGATTGCAACCACTATATCTACTCCTCCTTGTTCATAACTAGAAACCAGTGCCTAAAACATAGGTCTCTTATATTTGTAGAACAGGATACTTAGTGCCTTCTTGGTTCTAGCAGCATGTGAAACTGATCCCATCTGGGAATGGGGAATCTTAGCTGCAGCTGAAGCAACAGCTGATATTTGCCAAAATTAACTGTAATTTATTTGTTAATATCCAGCCTGGTCTGGAAGTTGTAAGCTTTCCATAGACTACAACACTCCATAATTTCTTCATTGGATAAATTCTGCTATTGTGATTGTTGTCTAGGTGGGGAGACAGCATCTTCATGTTTTCTACTCCAATATTTTCCCAGGGTCATCCCCTTACGATAACTTGTTTTTTGTTTTACTTCGTTTGTTTATATTCAGGGGAAGAAAGGCTCTGCAGGTCAAGAATAAATTATCAGTGTCTCCATGCACAAAGTTTATCATGTAATTATGTAATTGGGAGAAATATAGTGATAAAAGGATATTGTTCTTAAGAAAAGTAAAGTTCCTAATATCTGTAATGAACAGTTATGATAAGTCATGAGATTACTGAGAGAAGAGAATTATGAGAGAAGTGAGTGCCTCTGATGACTGTGTTTTATAAATGATTAAAATAACTGGACAAGTAATACAGGAAATGTTAATAAAGGGCATTTTTATGGCCACTTTTTGAAACTCCCAGAGAAGGCAATCTAGGTGACTGTACTTTCCCAACATAGGGCAGTTAGTCACATTAGAGTAAAAATAAGTGCATAACAGGTCTATGCAGGTGGATAATTTCCACCATAGTTATCCTCAGATTAACAAAGTGAAAACAGAACAAATCTGGCTCTCTTCAAGGGGATTTCTAACGGATCCAAGAATTACAGCCTATGTGCCTGCTCCATAGGTACAGTTATCCAAACAAGGAACTCCAGGTTGCACTATGGACAGACCAGGTTTAGGCAGCTACTAGATATCAGAGCTTCTGAGAATCAATTGCACCTGTGAAATCTGATCATTAGGAGAAAACCACAGATATTCCGAAGCACCCACTTTGTGTGGATTATGCTGAGAACAGATAATGAGAATGATCACAAAGTCTGATAGGACTCAGGTCATTTGGTAAGAGAAGAAAGAAATGAGAAAGATGTTTTGTAGAAATGAGAGGATGATTAATTAGACAATTAAACAAAATAATTTGATGTTAATTTAGAATTTCCCTGATTTTGGGGAATGAATTTTTTTGATTGTTGTTTTTACAAATGGATAAAGAAAATAATTTTCATGTCTATGCATTCAACTTTAGCACTATTATAAAAAATGATCCTGGGGCTGGGGATTTAGCTCAGTGATTCTGCCACCTGTCTGCCAAGCACAAGGTCCTGAGTTCCATCCCTGGTACCAAAAAAAGAAAAGATCCTTCTCCTCTCCTCTCCCATTATTTCTTTCCCCCTTTGCTTCCTTTATCCTCCTTCCTTCCTTTTCTCTATCTTTTCTTACTCCTTCTTTCCTCATCTTCCCTTCTCATTATCTATCACTGTGTACTTCATACATTTTGATATATGCATTCCTATGTACTGTCTATATATACTTATAACATACTTATGCAGATACTTATATCATGTATAAGTGGGGGTAAATGGTTAACAAAGAGTGGTACTCTATAATAGAGGTATTACTAGACAATCACTAATTTATATATAATATATAGTAATATATATGTACAAATGTACACACAATGTGTATATATATATATATATATATATATATTCCTAAAAATATAGGACTGATGCACCATTTTATTTTTGACACAAAATGAAATCAATAGCTCCTGAATACCAAGAGGTTTGGGCTTTGTTCTATTCAGTAGGTGTCTAGGTCTATTACTTTGACTTCCTGTTTCATCTTTTCTGTGCTATGTGGTGAAAGCAGTAGCACTAACTTCTGTAACTCCTTTGGGTGAAAAGACTTATTAAAGCAATTTTCTACTCTTCATCAGTAATGTTCGGCACTGAGAAGCCCAACAACTTGTCTTCTTCACCCAGCACATATACTCATGGGTTTTCTGCCACTTAGCCTTTCCTGTCTGTTTTTACTCTCCCACACACTCAGGCCTGCCTTCCCATGACTCTTCCCTAACAATGTGCTCCTGTTACCCTTTCTGCAGTGAATTCTGCTGTGAAACAAGGGAGCATCAGAGCATACAAGAATGTTCTGGCTCTGCTCTTGAGGCAAGAACAGCAGCTGTGCAAGGTACATCAAGCAGGCCGTGGGAGGCTCATTCCAGCATGGAGTTTTCCTGCAATATGTTCACTGATTCTGGACCCTTAGAGATCCATTTTTTCTTTTGGCATGTTCTTGTGTGTCATCAAGCAGTTTTACTAGGGAGAAAGTGAATTATAGACTTTTAAAAAATATTTTCCAAAGTGAGAAATTGTATCTCTACTAACATCTCTACTTCTAAACTGCTCTATGGTTTCACAATATCCCAACAGCTTTCCTACAAAAAGCTGCAAGCGTTTTCATTTTGATGTTAATCTTATTTTCTCCTCAGATGCTCTCAATTAGCTACTGTCTTTGTTTCATGAGAGATTGCTTTTGATTAGCAGATTTCTTTGTTTACATGGTTGCTCAGACCATATTGCAACAGAACAGCTAATTTGCTATCCAACTGCTTTTGTCTTGCATCTTCCAGGAGGTCTTGATAAAAAGTCTATTTCTCTAGGCAGTATAAAACAACCTGAATCTAGAAAGTTAATGCACACTGGAAGATGCCATGAATCATAGGCAGTGATCAACACATGAATACATACTATTATAAAATTATGTTTATTAGTGTTAAAAGAATTCATTGCAACTCTACTTATATAACTTCCACCTTGGGCTGGGGATGTAGCTCAGTGGCACTGTGTCTGCCTGACAAGCATAAGGTCCTGAGTTTGATACCCGGTACCACACACACACAAAAAAGAACCCCCCATATTTATATAAGATCCACCCTCTGTGAAACTCAGAGATTTAAGAAAGATACCATAGAGACAAAAAAAAATAGATTTGGTTGGAACCTTTATTATTCATTAGTTGTAAACAAGTAAAAACATAAAACCAATAGAAACAGTTCTAGCTGATTGCTGCCATCATTATAATGAGATGAGATGAGAGTTTTGTTAGACTACTCAAAAACAAAAATGAAATTACTATTTCCATCCAGTTTCCTCACTATTCCAGTCATGTCACATAACAAGGCACTCACTCTTCATCTTGAGGCAGAACTCAAAGTCTCCTCCCTTTTTGCTCTAGCTTCTCTGCATTGCTGTTTTGGGCCCATTTGGTCTTTTCAGTAGTTTTTAAACTCCTATCACCTTAGAGCGACATATTGGCTCTTCAGATCTGATATGATGATCCAAAGGCTAATACAGTTTTTTCTCATTGATCTCCTTCACACTGTGGTAATAGTCTTTCACATGGGGGTATTTAGCTAGTTTGGAAACCAATTGCGCTCTTGTGATATAATAATATTTAGAAATCCATTTCAGATCTGAAGCAGCTTTGTCCTGAACAGTTCTTAGTCTTACAACTGTCTCTTCCTGAGCAAACACCCCAACATTGTTCCCATCTTCTGTTCTGGGAATTAGGAGCTCTACCCACATTTTGAATATGTTCGATTTCTCAATAAACATTTGTACCTTAGATTTCACTTTCTTGGTAATGCTGGTGGCTTTGTATTATCCCACTGGATAATATGAACTCCCTGCTTAATTACACTCATCCAAACTTACATTCTTGTAAATAGGAACATCTACTCTATTATGGCTTTTGGTAAGAAGAATGGGATTGGCACTTGGAGATGTGTTCTTACATGGATCTGAGGTGAGTCCTAGCTACTAAGAATTGATTTCATCAAAAAAAACATCAATTCTAACAACTTGGAGAAGACATTTTCCATCAAGTTTCCTGCCTCACCTGTGGAAGAATCAAGCCTGAAATTCACTTCTTGCACTACCCTCAGCAAGGAGGCTGTGGTGAGCCCAGGCTATGTCTCTTTTTCTGGAGATCAGGGGTACTGTGGGCTATGAGATGGAGCTATCTTGTACCCTTAATAAGCTAGTATAAGACATATAGCCTTTGAACGTATTACTCCACTTATTATTTGTATATTAATGATCACTTTAAATATATCTCAACTTGTAAAGTTATGTTTGTGGACAGTGCTCTAAGTTATTTATCCTGTTTTGTGTTGAACTTTAAATTCAGGAGCTTATTTATTACTATTATTATTTGTACCGGGGATTGAACTCGGGTCTTTGTGCTAGGAGAAAGTTATTTTGAAATATACATCACTGGCTAAAGTCACCTTGCTGTGCAATAAACTTCAAGTTTTAAACCTATGGAATTTACTAATATTTTCACTAAGAATTTTTATTTATTTGCCCCCATATTTTACCATTGGTTAATTTCTTTTAGGAAATTTCAATATTTCAATATTAAATATTTCAATATTTAAAACATTTCCTGTATAGAAAAACAAAAATGCAGATTGCTGCCACTGTTTGTTTAATTATCAGTGATACAAAATTACTACATTTTGTAAATGTAAATATTACCACTAAAACCACCAGAATGCTGTGAATGAATGATATCTTTTGTTTCCAAAAACTGTGTATGTACTAGAGGGATGCAAAAGTAGTAATCAAAGAGAGGTAGTTTGTGAAAAATTTTAGGGGTTATCTTGGACTAAATGCTGCAGGCACAACCACTGCCATTAAATGTTCCAGAGGGAAATGGAAAATTAGTTAAATTAAATATTTTATCTGGTGTAGCAACACACACCTGTAATCCCACCACTGTGGGAGGATGAAGCAGGAGGATCACAAGTTTGTATCAATCTGGAAAATTTAGCAACTTAATGAGAAATTGTCTCAAAATTTTATAAAGGGAATACACAGTATTAGGGATATAGCTCAGGACAAAGGTCCTGGGATGAATCCAATCCCAAATATATAAATAAATAAATAAAATGATAGTTAGAGATTTCCTTTCTTCTAAATTTCCTTCCATTTTTCTTTTCTTTCTTTACTTTTTCTGGTATTTAAAACAGTACTCTAACAATTTTAATACTACATATACTAATTAATGTTGAATACACATTACTTAGAGTATCTAATTCTATTTTTAAAATATCAACCATGAATATGTCTGGTAAATTGGATGTTATTGTTGCCATATAAATGGAAATTGTTTTGACTAATATAGTATGTTATCAAATTTAGTATTATTGGCCTACTTTACTTCAGACATTCCAATCAATTTATTTTATTTATTTCTTTTAAGAAAACTGCTTTAGAAAACTGATGAATTTATTGGTTTTTTATTGGCTTCCATTGCTGTGAAATTTCATACAAAAATAAAGACCTCTGCCTAAATTTAGAAAACTACAGATAGCAATGTAGAGACAATTAGCATAAACAAACTCATTGGAATTGATTGATAAAATCTAATGATTATGTGGAAATCATTCACAACAAAAGTAAATAAAAATGAACATTTTACTTTATGAAAAATATTTTAATGTTTTTTGAATATGGTGTCTCAGTATAAAATTTTAAAATATCCACAATAAGCAACTTACTTACAGGAAATAAAATTTTATTTTACTGGATAGTTATTTAAGTAACAGTGATTCTATCAGTGAGAAGAATAATATATCACATTAAAAAAAAATTGGCTAATTTAATTTTGCCTTTTGTAGATCCATTCTTTTTCTTGACATTAATTATTAAGAAGTCATTGCTAAAACACAGTACTTTCTTAAAACACAGTATTTTATTTTAGTTATCTTTTTGCTCACATCTAAACTAATACATAAGCTGAAGAGTATTAAGCAAATTTTCAATTTTCAAATTAAAAATAATTCACAAATAGGAAAAAATCAGCTTTGTTTTAAATATTTGATCAATATGCTCTAGTGGTGAATTTATGTGTGAATGTGCTGGGAATGGGCAGAGAGAGAGACCTACAATGCCATTCATGAAGTGAAAGTACTTATAAATATATAATATTGAGTGTTTATGCTGAGTATTTAGAGGATTATAAATTTAAAGAAAAGTAAAAATTTTAAAAATATATTTTAGGTTATTGATGTAACTATTAGAACACTAGGAGAAGTTAATTGAAAATGTTACATGATGAAAGAAATTAGTAAAATAAATGTATTGACATAAATATCTGTGTGGTTCAAATTCACATTATATTCTAGCTGCAGCTTTACTCATAGCTTGAATAATGTCTCCACTGTTCATCTCCATCTTAAAATCTTATATGGGGAAAAGTGTTACAATGAAGAAAAGTTTCATCATTTATTCAAAGAGAATAAAAATGTGATTCTTTACCAAATAAAATTCCCAAAATGTTAAATGAATAATGAATCATGCATCCATTTCTCAGAAAATCAGGATACTGAAAGAGATATAAGAAACCAAATGATTTGGTTTAAGTCAGCAAATTGACTGAGCATTTTGTTTGAGAATGAAAAAACACAACTTCCTTGGAAATAAAGTTGAAAAACACCACTGATCAACTTGAGTTAATGTTGACCAAAATTAAAACAGAAACCATTATAACCAAAAAATAAAGAAGTTATTGGATATTTCCTAGTATACAATGATCATTACATGAATAAAAAGACATATTCATTATATAAAAACTAGTTTATTCTTACATAAATGCAGAGTCAAGCATAAATTAAAATATCATAATCCCCACACTGAAAATCATTACCAAGAGCCTGTACCTGAAATGCACTGATTTTGAGGAAGGTGCTAGCACATGACAAGAGTGGATTTTGTGGTGCATTTAAAGAGAACAAGAGAGAAGGTGATACATGAAATGGACATGGAGCTGTTTTTCAAGAGGTAAAGGAACCTTTACAAATGACACAAATTATGGACTCCAAGTAAAGAATAAATGTCTATCATACAAGAAAGATCAAAATTTCAGTTATGGGCAGATGGGGGAGGACTTCAGCTGCCCCCCCTCCACCCTCTGGCCTCCTGGGTGGGTTGGTACCTGGTTCCACAATGGAGAGGCACAGGGGGTCATAAATGCCATTGTCCTGAGCTCCAGAAGATAGAGCAGAAGTGAACAACAGAAAAAGGGCCTCTCTCAGGCTCTTGATGAAAATTGAAGCCCACTGGAAAAGTGAAGAGAATCTCTGCAATAAAGGTACACCAGACCAACGTGTTTGGTAAGTTGGAAGGATCATCACCTCCCATCGGAACCTAGACTATCTTCAGGGGAAGGGCAGCTGGAACCTGCAATAGAACCTTGCAGAGTTCAACCCTGCAGAAGGTCAGGGAGCTCAACTTGGGACTTGCAGCCAGAAATCAGCCTGAATCCTACTGGCTTGCTGAGACTAATTGACTTACCTCTGCAGACTGCTGTCCACATTGTCTATTGTGACAGCAGAGACATACCTGAAGGAGGTCTTTCATTTTTAGTTTTTATTTGTTATTCTCAAAATTATTTTTTTCTCTAATTTTTAATTTTTATTTTTTCTACTCTTCAAATTTTTCTTTCTTCATTTTGTTCTTTTTTTCTTTTCTTTCACTCTCTTGCTCTCTTGCTCTCTCTTACTCTCTTGCTCTCCCACATTGATCTTCATTTCCATTTTTGTTCCTATTCTGGTGCTAACTTGGATTTCTTCACTTCTCTTTTTCCTTCTCTTGATTGTAATTAGGTTTTTTATTTTGGTTTTTTTTTTTGATACAGGGGATCAAACTTGGGTCCTTGAGCTTGCTAGACAGGTGGCAGAACCACTGAGCTAAATCCCTGACCCCAGATTGTCATTAGTTTTAAAGGAAAGTAAATACAGTGTCTAGCCTCCCTATTGCTGTTAGGTTGTTCTGTTCATATCTTTGTTTTTGCATTCTGCCTTTTCCTCTTGCCTTCAACAGTTTCCTAGAGTTTGTGTGATTTTCCTCTGGCCAATAGCCTCACTACTAACATTTTCCTATCCTTCTACCTATCTATCCCTCCATCTCCAACTCCTTCTAAGTCCCCATCCTGAAGGGTAAAGTTGCTATATTGAAGATTTCATTCACTATAAACATATTTCATGCTGGTCTTCAATTTTGATTTAATTCACACAGTTAAAGGTGATAGATTAGTAACTACCACAAATTGTTATCTTCTAAGCTATGCTTGATGCTGCTGATTGTATCACTTGGGCTAAGGTTTTGTGATTGATCTAATAAGTTTTCCTTCCTGGTATAATGAAAATGAGATAGCTTTAGAGTCATTAAAGACTCAAAACCTAAAGACCACCTATATCAGGAAGACACCCCTGAGAAGCAATCATTCTGTAGGGTTCTAAATACAAGCAACAAAGATACTTACAATAACCAATTTTGAAGAATCAACCCAGGAATTAAACCAAGGAGAGTACCAACAACAAAAATAGAAATGAGAAGACATTTAAGCAAGGCACAAACCCAGACTTCCAGCCCACCAAAGGAGAATTCTGGGGGAAATGAGGTGGAAAAGTCTGATAATCAACCACCTAAACACCCTGAACTGATAGCACAGGAAACAAAAAAACAGATGAATGAGGCTCTAGAAAAATTCAAAACAGAAATAATTTCCCAGATAACTACAGAAATGGTGAACAGAATGAAAGACATGATTAGAGACTCTAGAAGAGAAACAGATAAAAAAATAGATGAATTCAGGATGATGATGGAAACCATGAATGCCCAACATAGGAAAGAAAAGGAATCCATGAAACAGATTCAAACAGATATCCAGGAGACTAAAAACTCTATTTAAAGCATACACAGAAGACTGAGACAATCTGAAGACAGAATATCAGATATAGAAGACAGGATGGCAGTCAGTGACCATGAAATGAGAGATCTCTTAAAAATAGTAAGGGACCATGAGAAATCAATCCAATAGCTCCTAGATGATGCAAAGAAGAGTAATACAAGACTGATAGCAGTCCATGAAAAAGCAGGAGAATGTACAAATGACATTAAAAAAAAATCTCTTCACAGAATTAATTACAGAAAACTTACCAAACAGAGCAAAAGAATTTGACATACAGATAAGTGAGGCATACAGGACACCAACTAGCCAAGATAAAAAAAAAAAGACAACAAAAAAAACTACACCTAGGCACATAATAATCAAGATTCCAGAAACCCAACAGAAGAACAAAATATTACAAATTGAGAAAAGAAACAAATTATGTTCAAAGGAAAGCCCATCAGAATCACAGCAGACTTTTCAATACAAACCCTCAAGTCAAGGAAAGCCTGGAGTGAGGTATTTCAAGCCCTAAAAGAAAACAACTGCCAACCTAGACTGATGTATTCTGCAAAGCTATCTTTCAAAATTGATGGGGAAATAAGATACTTCCATGACAAAGAACACCTGAGACACTTCATGAATACAAAATCAGCATTCTAAGCATTTCTAAACAATATCTTAGAAAAAGATAATGAAGGTTGCAACTCCATGAGGCCCAACAAAGCAAATTCATCAGGCAGTGCAAGAAATTAAAGGGAGAGGGAAAAAAATAAAATATATCCAACAACAGGAAAATAATATGACAATGATAAGTCAATACATATCAGTTATAATCATCAGTGTCAATGGGCTCAATTCACCAATCAAAGAAGTAGACTGGCAGAATGGATTAAGAAGCAAAATCCAACAATATGCTGTATACAAGAAACACACCTAACTCAAAAAGGAACTCATAGACTGAAAGTAAAAGGATGGAAAACAGTTCTCCATGTGACAGGAACCCAGAAAAAAGCAGGGGTACCAATCTTATTTGCAGACAAAGTAGATTTCAAACAAAAACTGATTAAGAGAAACAAAGATGGTCACTACATCCTTGTAAAGGGAACAATTCAAGAGGAAGAGATGACAATCATAAATATACATGCACCAAATACAAATGCCCCCAAATATACAAAACAAATATTAATGGACATAAAAAGCCAAATAAGCACTAATACAATTGTAGTTGGAGACTTCAATACCCCTCTATCACAAATAGACAGATCATCTAGACAAAAAATCAACAATGAAATTCTAGAACTGAAGCAAGTGATTGAACAGATGGACTTAATACATGTCTACAGAGTGTTACACCCTACAAAATCAGAATATACATTCTTTTCAGCTGCATATGGGTCATTCTCCAAGATAGACCACATGCTAGATCATAGAGCATGTTTAAGTAAATGCAAAAGAATTGAAGTTACTCCCTGTGTATTATCAGACCATAGTGCAATTAACTGGATATCAACAGCATGAGAAACTGTAAGAACTTCACAAACACATGGAAATTGAATAACACTCTCCTGAACAACCAATGGGTCACAGAGGAAATTAAAGAAGAAATTAGACAGTTTTTACAAATAAATGATAATGCCAGTACAATGTACAGGAATCTATGGGACACAATGAAAGCAGTTCTACAAGAGAAATTCATTGCCCACACTAGGAAAACAGAGCAAGCTCAAATAAACAACCTAATGCTCAATCTTAGGCTCCTAGAAGAGCAAGACTTGTACAAGGGAGGAAATTATAAAGATCAGAGCAGAAATCAATGCAATGAAGACTATGAGACAAAAACTCAATGAACCAAAGAGTTGGTTTTTTTGAAAGAATAAATAAAATTGATAAACACTTAGCCAACTTTATCAAAAAAAGAAATATTCAAATCCATGCAATTAAGAATGAAAAACATGAAGTCACAACACATCCAGCAGAAATCCAGAGGATTATCAATACCTACTTCGAGAACATGTACTCTAATAAAATGGAAAACACAGAAGAAATGGACTTCCAGATACATATGAATTACCAAAGTTGAATGAAGAAGATATAAAAATTCTAAACAGCCCAATTATAATCAGTGAAATTGAAAGTGTAATTAAAAATCTACCAACAAAGCAAAGCCCAGATCCTGCTTGTTTCACTGCTGAATTCTAGAAAACATTTACAGAAGATCTATATCCACTACTTTTTAAACTTTTCAATGAAATTGAAAGGGAAGCAAGGCTTCCAAATTCATTCCTGGAAGCAAGTATTACTTTGATTCCAAAACTAGGGAAAGACTCAACCAAAAAAGAGAACTACAGGGCAATCTCCATAATGAACATAGATGCAAAAATCCTCAATAAGATACTGGCAAACAGAATATAGAGGTCATCAAGAAGATCATACACCCTGACCAAATTGGATTTATCCCAGGGATGCAAGGATGGTTCAACATATGTTAGTCAATAAATGTAATACACTATATTAATAGAGTCAAGGACAAAAACCATATGATCATCTCAATAGATGCAGAAAGGCACTCAATAAAATTCAGCACCCTTTCATAATAAAAACCCTGCAGAAAATTGGAATAGATGGTCTTTATCTCAACTTGATAAATGCTATCTATGAAAAATGAATAGCCAACATCATACTAAATTGTCAAAAACTGAAAATCTTCACACTAAAATCAGGAACAAGACAAGGATGTCCACTATCACCACTCTTGGTCAATATACTTTTGGAAACATTAGCAGCAATTAGACAAGAGAAAGAAATAAAAGGAATAAAGATAAGAAAGGAAGAAGTTACACTGTCATTATTTGCTGACAATATGATACTCTACAAAGAAGACCCAAAAAACTCTGCCAAGAGACTTCTACTTAATTGACAGATTCAGTAGAGTAGCTGGATACAAGATCAGGACTCAAAAATCAATAGCCTTCTCATAGACAAATAAAAGACTCACTGAAAGAGAAATTAAGGAAACAATCCCTTTCACAATAACAAGGAAATAAATAAAACATTTAAGAGTCAATCTAATGAAGGAATAAAATACCTCTACATTAAGAACTACAGCATTCTGAAAAAAAAAGAACTACAGATCTCTGAAAAAAAAGAGATCTGAAAAAAACGAGGATCTCAGAAAATGGAAATACATTCCCTGTTCCTGGGTAGGAAGAACCAAAATAGTGAAAATAGTCATATTTCCAAAACTGCTATATATATTCAATGCAATCCCGATTGAATTCCCAGGAGCATATTTCACAGAACTAGAGAAAACATTCCAAAAGTTCATCTGGAACCAGAAGAGACCTAGGATAGCAAAACCAATTCTAGGCAACAGGGTCATGGCAGGAGGTGTCACAATTCCCAACTTGAAACTATACTACAAAGCCACTGTGATAAAAACAGCATGGTACTGGCAAAGAAACAAACCTGAGGATCAGTGGAATAGATTAGAAGATCCAGAAACAAATACAGACATACTCAGCCACCTCATCTTTGACAACAGAGACAACCCCCCTCATTGGAGGAAAGATAGCCTATTTAATAAATGGTGTTGGAAAAACTGGATTTCAACCTGCCAAAAATTAAAACTCGACCCATATCTATCACCATGCACTAAACTAAGATCGAAGTGGATTAAAGATATAAATATTAAGACAAACACTAAACTTGCTGGAAAACAAGTTAGGTACAACTCTTGAAGGCATTGGCATAGGAAAGGAGTTTATGAACAAAACCTCAGTAGGATGGGAACTAGCACAAAGAATCAACAACTGGGATCTCATTTCATTAAAAACTTCTTCATTGCAAGAGAAACCAACAGAGGTAAGAGACAACTACAATGTGGGAAAAAAAATTTTACCATCTGTTCCACAGACAAAGGTCTACTATCTAGAATATATAAAGAACTTAAAAAATCAGACTCCCCAAATATAAAGATCCATTTCAAAAATAGACACCTGGAAGGAACAGACATTTCTCAGACAAAGAAGTAGAAATAGGAAATAAACATATGAAAAAATGTTCAACATCACTGGTCATGTGAGAGATGCAGATGAAAACAACACTGAGATTCTACCTCACTGTGGAAAGATTGGCTGCTATCATGAAATCAACCTATAACACGTGCTGGCAGGGTTGTAGGGAGAAAGGAACACTTTTTCATTTTTGGTGGGAGTGCATACTGGTGCAACCACTGTAGGAATCAATATGGAGACACCTCTAATAACTGGGATTGGAAGTCTCATTTGACCCAGCTATTCCTCTACTGGGTATCTTCCCAAAAGAAAAGTATCATACCACAGTGATACACGCAAATCCATGTTTATAGTGGCACAGTTTGTAATAGCTAAAACTTGGAAGCAGCGCACTTCCCCATCAACCAGAGACTGAATAAAGTAAATGTGTGGGTTCTTTTTTATAAAATGGAGTAGTACTCAGCCATAAAGAATGAGAAACTAGAAACATTTATAGCTAAAGTGGATGCACATTGAGGCCATACTCTTTTTTTAAAAATTCTTTTATTGGTATTTAGGTATACAATACATTTACATTTATCATTGGGTGCCTGTACCTGTACATGATGTATTTTAGTTCTTATTTTTTTCCCATAGTCTTAAGTGAAATAAATAGGACACATGTGTAAATACTGAATAGTTTCTCTGGTGTGAAAAACTAAAAGTGTAAATAAGAATCAAAATGTATAACTGATATTGTAAAATAAGAAGAAATGTTTAAAGGAATAGGGGAAGTGGGATGGGAAGGAGAAAGGAAAGAAGGGAAAAGAAAAAAATATGAGAAAAGGAAAATCATGGAAACAAAGTCTTTGTAAATAGGGAAGGGTAGAGGGAGTGACAGGAGGCCAGGAATATGGGGAAAACTAAGAACCAAGATTCATCATGTAAAGGTACAAGATCCCAATGATGAATGTAACTGTATTGTATACTTAAAATACACCAATAAACTAAATGTAAGAAATATTTCAGTTATGAAATCCACTACCACAGTTTATTAAGGAAAGATGGGAATATTTTTACATGTTACTCTATCAAAGAGGATGATCAAGTTTCCCACTAGAATATGTAGAAGTCAATGAAAATTTTGAATGTTTCTGAATTTTTCAGTAAAATACTTAAGTCATATGGAGACATAACTGAAACAAATCTCTCCAAAAGAACTTCTACGTACAAAATTGATGTATTTCACTCTTTCTAAGGCCCTGGGTTTAGAAAACTGGTAAGAAGTAAGGAAAAAATTTAGTAAGCAATATGGTAGGAGAAAATTAGGTAGATCTTGGAGTAGTACTGGGGATCTGCACAGGGTATATTAAGGTCAGGTTCAGGAAAAGTAAGGATGTGTTATGAAGAAAATAAAATTTATAGGGAATGGAAAATATATAAATTCAAATTGAGATGTATCTTAGTGAGGTTTCTGTTATTATAACACATAAATGAGACAATAAATTCATAAAGAAAAAAGGTTTCTTCTGGAGAATCTGGCCCAGGATTAGTTGCCCCAATGTTTTGGGGCTGTACTGAGGTAACACAAGATGGCAGGAGCAGGTGGCATAGCATAGCTACTCACCTTCTACCCAGAAAGAAAAAGAAAGGTTGAGAAAGGACAGGGTCATACAATCTCTTCTAAGGACATACCCACAGCCACCTGAAAACCTACTAGAGGCCCCCAGCTCCTAAAGTTTCCACAGCAGCCCAGCTTTAGTGCATGATTTTTTTAATTAATAAAAATTTAGGAAAAAAAGAATTGTATTACTTTCTTCTTGCTTTAGTGGTACGTGTTTTTATTAATCACATGATAGATACAAAGAAAAAGTAAATCCCTTGGTGCATGGCCTTTGTTTCTAAAGTTAAAGAAATAACAGCCCAATCATTGGTTGTTCATCTTTTCCTTGAAGTATTGCTTTCTGCTTTTATTCAAGCAGATAATTGTTGTTTAAATAGAAAGATATTTACTGTTAGTCTTTCAGGATTTTGAATTCCAATAGCTTAACCAACTGGGAGTATTCTAAATAATGTGTATACAGGTTTATAAGAAGTTTCAGGGCCATGAAACTACTTGAGCCACGATGAAATAAAACAACTGTGAGTTTCCCTAGAAATGGAAGGAGAATGAGGAAGCAGGCCTGGGCTAAGAAGAATACTTGCAGATGTCTAATGCTGAAATTGGCTTCATTATTGTAAATTGTCATCATCCAGTCTTCTAAATTTGTTCCTTTCAGCAACTGATAATAACCAAGTCTCAGGCTGAAAAGAAAGAGGTTCAATTCTAACAATGTCCACTTTACTCATTCCTAGGGGAAAAGAGTAACTAGTTCTACACTGGAATAGTGGTAAGCAGTTAAGAGCCCAAACAGAAGTGAACTCTGTGCCACCTCCAATCTGAAAAGGACCTTGAAGTAAATCAGCTAAGGGAAAGAATACAGAAAAACATGGATGAAAAAGTCATGGTGACCAATAAAATCAGCAGCTAGACCAAGGATCACTTTCTAACCCAAATACCAAAGGCCTTTTGCATGACTTAATTCACAATTATTGGAAAACTTACTGACAGCAATGGAAGTAAGCAGGAAATAAATTAACTACAGGAAAAAGAAGTTGTAATTCTTGTAAACATAAGTTGGCAGACTATGATTTATATACAGTGCATACTATGTAGCCTTTATCTGGTTGAATACAATTTTGAAGTATTTGGAAAGTTTAAGAAATATTTCTCTGAAGGCATTTAGCATCTCACAAAAATAGTTTCAGTGAGGTGCTATCTTGAGGCAAGAGATAGTTTAAATGTTTCTTTGAAATTCTTTTCAGATTAATGATTCAATGGTGTTTACTTTTCTGTTCAATATAAAAGTCAGTATTTGTGCTTCAAAACCAGTGGCCTTTATGATTTTTTAAAAATTCTGTGACAATTTTATGTTTATATAGAAAAACTTGAATCTCCTTAAGTACTGCATAGTAAGAATTATAAGTTACAAAATAATTGAATTTTCTTTTCCATTTTTAGTGAGCATTGTTTTGAGTGGCAGGGGATTGTTGTCCATAGTCCAACCAAACATAAGTTAGGCAGGAGGTGGTAGCTCTAAATATCATTGCCTTTTAGAAGCTGTATGTGTGATATAATAGCAAGGTATCTATAATCACCATTTTTTTTTTTGGCTGTCCTTATCCTAATAGAGGGGCTGTAATGATATATTATATCACAACTGAGGGTCTGGAAATACACAGAATTAAACCCCATTCCTCCACTATTGGCTTTAAAACTGGGTCAAATTACAAGCCAGGAAATTTCATTTCTTTATATATAAATTTATGTAAGGATTATTTCACTAAATGAAATTAAAAATATGCAGAGTGAACTTCTTTCAAACTCTTTTTGGACAGGTTCCTTTTACTCAAAATTTCCTGAAATAAGTCAATTCACAGTATTTAGTGTTTGATTAAAGTCTTACATTAAATTCTATTGAATTAACCCTACCAATATCTTTTGCTCTAAAATATTTCAAAATAACAATATAAATTTAGTGTTCTGATGTGGCTCAGTGGAACAGTGATTTCTGAAAGAAGCCTTAAGTTGAATCCCCAGCACCTAAATAAATAAGTAAATGAATAAAAATAGATAAATAAATAAAATGTTAAATGATTTTTATAATATTTAATGCTCATAATATACCTAATATATTAGTTCCATTTTTATACCTTTATGCATGAGAAAATTGAAGCATACTAAATTTAAGTAACTCGAGGCCAGGGATTTAGCTCAGTGGTTCTGCTGCCTGCCTCATAAGTGCAAGGTCCCAAGTTTGATCCCCCATACCAAAGAAAAAAAAAATTAAGTAACTTGACCAAAGTTCCTTATCTTAGAAGGGGTCAAATTAGGATCTAAACACAGGTCTGATTAAGTGTAAAATGTGTATTCTCAACTAAATGTTTTGCTATAGTCTTAGTTCTACTTTTTATTGATATGATGAGATGAACCGTCCTCCACCTGCTTCAATAATTCTTGTCTGTAGCATAAGAGATTGAGTCAAAGTGATTTTTAAAGCACCTCCTGGTTCAAACGTTGAAATTTTTCTTCTAAGAGATTGAGTATGTGGGTATTTCTTAAGTATTTCTTCTCTCTCTCTCTGAACTTGGATATAGCTTCACACTCATAAAACAGAACTGGGAGAAATTGGTACTAATCAACCATTGTTAGAAATTAAATGAAGATCTACCCATCCATAAAGAATGAGAAACTAGAGACATTTATAGCTAAATGGATGCACATTGAGCCCATACTCTAAAGTGAAATAAATAGGACTGACAAATGTAAATACCAAATAGTTTCTCTGGTGTGAGAAACTGAAAGTGTAAATAAGGATCAAAAGGTACAATAGATAATGTGAAATAGGAATAAAAGGTCCAAAGGGGAAGGGGAAATGGGAGGGGTAGAAGAAAGGAAAGAAGGAAAAGGAATAATATGAGATAAGGTAAAAATGGAAACAAAGTCTTTGTAAATAGTGAGGGCAGGGGAATGGGGAAAAATAAGAACCAAGATACATCATGTAAAGGTGAAAACTCCCAATGATGAATGTCAGCATATTGTATACCTAAAATGCACCAATAAAATTAATGAAAAAAGAAATTAAATGAAGATCATTTCTTATAATTAATAGAGCTATATGATGTAATAAGTATAAAATATATTAAAATATTTATATATACAATATATTTATATATAATATAAATATATAAAAATCATATATATTTATATATAATATTCATATATAATTAATATATTGAAATATTTGTGACTTTTGGGACAACTAATCTTGGATCAACTTGCATAGCCTAAAGTTTTCACTCCTGATGTTTAAGGTAGTTTGTAAAACATACATGCTGCCATTCCTTTGTAAAAGGAAATCAAATCTGTTCCTCAATGAGCAGCAAGTTCTAAGCAATCTAAAATTTATCCCACGTAACCTTGTATTTTTTTTTTTTTTTTTTTTTTGGTACCGAGGATTGAACTCGGGTCCTTAGGCTTGCACAGCAGGCGGCGAAACCACTGAGCTAAATCCCTGGCCCCCATGTAACCTTTTAAATAAAAACCTTTAAAGAGTATTTTCCACAAGTTTCTTTTTGCTTTTTTATGTGTCTCTACTATCCCTTTATGGTTGACACAGTTTCACTTTGGGTTTGCTAAGTTGGGCTTTGACATGTTACAGCTTCACCCCATTCAGCTTCCAGTTTGGGCTGCTTTTTAGAACAGCTATGCTTCACCATCCTTTCATTTGTCCAAAGAATACTAAGTGGTAACCTGCTGTCATGCTGCTGCCAAAGAAAATGAGGTGCTGTGATTCCTGCATAGTGCCCCAATTACAAGCAAGAAAAGCACTTACCAACCAGTGCTTGCTCTGATGTGGAGGAAAATAGTTGTCCCAAGGAAAGACATTCATGTCTGACTACATATATTTGTCATCATTAAAAAAATTGAAAAACAGAAATAAATGCCTAAGTTTTTGTATCAGTGTATATAAGACATTACAATGTTAGTTTAAGCATGAATGTTATATAATATTATGGTTTAATCTGTGAATTGAATATGTATTTTATAGTTGATCTTGAATATTTTAAGCTATCTTTATAGAGAAAAGGAATGGCTTAGTCAACTCTCCTTAAAGAAAATAAGTAGAAATATATATGTACTTACATGCCACATGTTGAAACATTTATAAGCATACATACATGAAAAATATGTGTGTAATATTGCTATGCATATATGTATGCACTTATGTATACAACTGCTCTTGTCTTTTGAGCTCAAAAATATGTAGATGTTTCTGCTTTTGTAGAAATGACTCATCAGTGCAAAGCTAATCTTTCCTTCTTGGCCAGATATTAATTTTTTGTTTTCTGTTTTTATTCTTATTTTTGCCTTGTTTGGTAGAAAATGAATAGTCAATGGCTACATAATCTTTTGGGAACTACTAGAGAACTTTGCATACTTTCATTTTATTCTTCAGTTAACCCTGTGAGTTTGTTATTATTTCACATTTATAGATTTAAAAATGGGGAAAAGAAGGTTAGTTAACTGATGCACAATGCAGTAAAGCAACCAACTCAGAATTCGAGAGCCACAGTCAGTAATCCTGGCTGTCTGCTTGCAGGTAATCTTTCCCTCTTTAGCACCTAAAAAAATAGTGGCAATGGACATTTTCTGATGAACCTTTAACCTAACACTAATTAACTTAATGATGAAATTCTATTCTTCTCTTCTGAAAAAATTTTATGTTCTGTTATGGTCCAAATTGTTTTGTATTTTTTACCATATTGTTGCCATTTTCCCAGCCTCCATTCCAGCTTTTTCATATAGCATTCATCCTTTAATGATCCATCCATAAATCTATTATCTGAATTAAAACTCATCATACTTCCAAACTAACTGAATCACATTTTTTCCCAAAACCACTGCTGTTACTGTCTGCACTATTTAACAAGAAATTTGTGAATACCATCCATCTTTAAAAATTTGTTATTCAATTTAGGATAATAATTTTCTTGATGCATGAGTATGAAATTAATTTTTTTTTCCTTAGCTAGACAGTAAAAGTAGACTTCTGATTTCATATCTGATATTTTTATATGAGGAATTTTTTTACTCCCATCTCTAAACTGAATGATTTTGTTATGTCATCAACTTCTTTTTGAGTCCCACAGAGTTTAGACCAACATTAATACCAGAAAAAGTGCTTAAAAGTATTTGATTGATTGAACTGAATGCAGTCCTCAGTTGTGTTAGAGCCAGTCTAGTGCTGGAGACATTAGATTGTCCTACTTGTTATACTACACACAATTGCGATTAAACTTGGCAAACATGTACATGAGTGGTTCAAAATAATTCCCACTTTAACTCAAGTCAGATGACATTTGGTGCCAGTGCACTTTCCAGAAATTGATGGAAAACGTCAATTCTTCCCTGTGGCAGTTTTGCCAATTTCAGATAAATTGAAAAGAAGGTATTGCTGGGCAAAGTAATTTCTTTCAGAAAAACAAGTCTATTAATGAGCAAGGTGATTTGCTTCCAAAAAAGCAAGCACACTGAAAATAATATAATACTAATATTAGAATGAGTAGCTGAACTTTGAAATATATTTCGTTAATTTCCAGACTGAGTTCAGTTGACCAATTCATAATTGCTACACCTTTTCTAAGTATAAGATGAGTCATTTTGTTTATTTTAGGAAAAAATCCAAGAAATATTTAATCTGGCACAAAAACAATACTAGGGAGACTATTATGTGACAATAACTACCTGTGATAGCCACAGGACACTAAAATTTGATGAACTAACCCATTTACTCAACAAATCCCAACTCATAAAGAGAGATTAAGTATGGACAGTCAATTGTGATTATTGATAAAATAAGAGCATGTCCAAACTGTACTGTGGCTCAAAACTGTACATTCTAATATTGATCCTGTAGTTGAGACCAAAGCAGTCTCTCATGCTATGATCTGAAAGGTGAATAGATGTGGAGGTTATTTGAGCTAGTTGAAAAATATAGTCTAACCCATAATGTGGAAGCCTATACTATACAAAGTAGAAGTAAGAAGACATTCATTTTGTAAGACTTCAGATGCTGAGATACCTAGTTTGGATATCTTAGTTAAACATTTATAATATTTTTACAGAAAATGAGATATTCTATTTAAACAGGGTCCTGAGTAGGAATAGCACCGGAATGGGTGTAGACTAACAGTGAAAACAATGAAGTCAGGAAGCACAGTAAGACATTTCTATCAGTGAGATATAACTGGCTAGAGAGAATGAACACTAGACTAGATGAGATGGAAAGCCCTTAAAGAATTTTAAAGTTCCCCCCCTACTTATAAAATCGGGAACTTCAACACTGTGTGTGTGTGTGTGTATATATATATATATATATATATATATATATATATATATATATATATATAAAATATCTAATGAAATGAATTGAACTGGTAGTGTAATATCATCTCAAAACATTCCAGTGAGAAATAATTTCTAGGAAAGTTAAGTTATGAACAAAACTGACATTATTTAGATTGTCTTCACACAAATAATTATAACAATGTTTCTAGTCCTCCTCAAAGTATTGAAACATTGCGCATGTGTCCTGCATTCAATATAGCCTGGAAAGAAACTTACTTGCATTTCTCACTCAAGTCCATTTATCAATGGAGGGGAATCCAAGGATTAAGTTAATTTAGTTCTCTATGCAGAGAGATTGAATTACAAAAAATTAGGCCAATTTACCTTTCAAGTAACTCTTCCAGTGTTTGTTCTGGGTTTGGTGTGACTTGCAAGTTGTCATTTGCCAAACAGCTCTGGTTCATTGGAATGACTCAATTTTCCACTCCCCCCTTCTCAGCTTTAGATAAGCATAGTAGGCCTCATGACTTCAGTGTTTAAATCCTTCGGTGAGCTTTTTGGGGTGGCTCAGCTGTAGTCCAAAGCTGTACACATCCTGAGCAGCTATCTTGAGGCTTTGGGAAGATTCACAATGAATCTTAGGCTCTGTTGTTTCTCACTACCTATCTCTGTGTCATAAATATGCTTAGTAACTTGTATATGAATGTGTTCTGTTTTACCAGATTCAAACAAGATGATTAGCATTAAAGGCTGAAACTGCTTTACATCAACTAATTTCTGCTCTCATATATTAATGCCTCAATATCTTTTATAAAATGCTTCTTAAATCTAAATATTTTTAATCAAATGTATGTACCTATTTAATGTTATATTATAGGTAGTTTAGACAAAATTTGAGAGTATCTTTGACTCTACCAGTTTTCTAAAACACAGTTCCATGTCTCTGACTTTATGATGATGTCAAAATTTACAGGGGACCCTTAAATTTTGAACTCAGATCATTTCTGAGGGCTTTTTGTAACTCAACTTAGTCAGTTGAAGGCTCTGGCTCCTCTACACTGCCTTCAAAGCCTCTCTCCTGCATACAGGCAGATTTCAATATCCTTAGAAAGACATTGACCCAGGATGTGTCAATTAGCCCCACACAGGAAAGAATGTTGTAATGTTTCTTCCAGAACTCTTTAATGATTAAATCTGTATCTGAAACCATGTGGAAGAATAAGCAGCCAGCATTCTGGTCATAACTCAAGACTGTTCATAAGTAAAGCTAAAATTCTGGGAGTAACCCAAGTTGTTTGTATGTAGGGCTGGTCATAACTTGAGGATCCACTGTACATTCTAATCTGTTTAGGAGGTCTTCTAGCACTCTTAGCTTGGTGTCTCTTATTTATATGTTGTTGATTTTTCCTTTCACAGGTTCTTCACATAGATCTATTTATATCCCTTGGGCCTTTCTTCATATGAAATTGATTTATAATAGTTCTAGGTGGAAGATGGGCTGATCCCTGAAAACAAATCTGATATTCTGGGTTAGGCCTATGTTCAATAATCCATTGGCTTTGATATTTGGGGTACAATTATAATTTCTAAATTCTAGTTTTCCCCACCAAGTGGCTTTAAATAACACTATGTTAACATCTCAAATCGAACAAAGGCCTAAAATCAGGGTGTTAATAAGTCTTTGTAAATGTTCTAGGGGAGAATCAATTTCCCAGTCTTTTTCTGCTTCTAGCAATACCCTACATTCCCAGGTTCTGTCCCATCATTCCAAATTTTTCCCATCATCGCATCTTGTATACCTGTTAATCTTGATTGTCAGTCTGACAGAATTAAGAGACGTCCTGGAAATTAGTGAAGCACACTTTTGGGTGTGTAGGGAGAAGGGGGTGGTCCCAGAGATGATTGGCATGTAGACCAGCAAACTGAGGGGGAAGCACCCTTCCTGATTCTAGGTTGCACGATCTAATAAGCCTGAAGCCCAGATAGAGTGGAAGCCGAAGGAAGAGAAAGTAAGCCTGCCATTGAAAAGCTCCATTCTGCTCGAGTGGGTGTGTCTTTTACTATCACTATTGCCTATGGACATCGGACTTCAGTTTCTTCAGTCTTTAAAAGTGGACTCACAGGCTCGGATCGCAGCGCGTCGGGGAGGCGCGCAGGCCGGAGCTGGGCGGAGCCGCGCGCGGCTGGCGGCGGCGGCTGTGGCCTGGGGCCCTTAGTGGCGGCGGTGGCGGCTCCCGGGACCAGCCGCGCGCAATGATGTTGTCCACTGGGCATGTACTGACCAATGTGGCAGGTCTGAGAACATAGCTGAAGCTGAAAATAGGAAAGCTAGGGGCGAGGAAGAGCTTTGAATCTTGAGGTGGGACGTTGACTCTAAGAGGTCCTTCAGCAGTGGAGCCTCCGGAGGGAAGGGAGTGGATGCAAACCCGGTTGAGACATAGGACAGTGGGGATGAATGGGACATTGGAGTAGGGAATCTCATCATTGACCTGGACACAGATCTGGAAAAGGACCAGCAGAAACTGGAAATGTCAGGCTCAAAGGAGGTAGGTTTACCGGCTCCCAATGCTGTGGCCACACTACCAGACAACATCAAATTTGTGACCCCAGTGCCAGGTCCTCAAGGGGAGGAAGGCAAATCAAAATCCAAAAGGAATAAGAGTAGCAAAGACACTAGCAAACCTACTCCAGGGACTTCCTTGTGCACTCCAAGTGAGGGGGTAGCTAGCAAGAAAGAGGTGCAGGGGCGCTCAGGAGATGGTGCCAATGCAGGAGGGCTGGTTGCCGCTATTGCTCCCAAGGGCTCAGAGAAGGCGGCTAAGGCGTCATGCAGTGTAGCTGGCTCCAAAAAGGAGAAGGAGAACAGTTCGTCTAAGAGCAAGAAGGAGAGAAGCGAAGGAGTGGGGACTTGTTCAGAAAAGTATCCTGGGGTCCTCCAGCCAGTTGCCTTGGGAGGACGGGGTGGTCAATATGATGGAAGTGCGGGAGTGGATACAGGCACTGTGGAGCCACTTGGGAGTATAGCGATTGAGCCTGGGGCAGCGCTCAATCCTCTGGGAGCTAAACTAGAGCCAGAGGAATGGGAGAATGAATGTCGCCCTCTAAAGAAAGTCAAGTCTGAAAAGATGGAGTCCCCTGTCTCCACACTGCACCTTTTGGTACCAGTGGTCAATCATTAATGACATCTCATCTCCCTGTGAGCAGATCATGGTTCGTACCAGATCCGTTGGGGTCAACATGTGTGATGTGGCTCTAGCCACAGAGCCTGAGTGCTTGGGCCCCCTGTGAACCTGGAACCAGCGTCAACCTTGAAAGAATTGTGTGGCAGGAAACAGAAGACGGGATGCTGGTGGTGAACGTGACGTGGAGGAACAAGACCTACGTGGGTACCCTGCTCGACTGCACGCGGCATGACTGGGCTACTCTGAGGTTCTGTGGCTCCCCCACAAGTGATTTGGAAATGCGCAATGGTCGCGGCATCGGCAAACAGATGCGTCCCAACAGTAACACACCTGTCAACAAGACGGCCACAGCCTCTGACAGCAAAGGGACCAGTGGCAGCAGCAAAACTCGAGCAGGAGCCAATAGCAAAGGCCGTCGGGGCAGCCAGAACTCTTCAGAGCATTGCCCACCTGCCTGTGGCTCCTCCGAGGACGTCAAAGCCAGCCCTTCCTCCACCAGTAAGCGGAAAAACAAGCCCCTGTCAGATATGGAGCTGAATTCCACCTCGGAGGACTCCAAGGGGAGCAAGCGAGTCCAGACAAACTCCATGGGCTCAGCCACAGGGCCCCTCCCTGGGACGAAGGTGGAACTCACCCTCCTGGACAGAAACTGCCCTTCCCCAGTCCTGATTGACTGTCCCCACCCAAACTACAACAAGAAGTACAAGCACATCAACAGACTCAAGTGCCACCAAGCCCACGCCCACATGGATGATGACAGCAAGCTGAAACCAGATGGGGACAGTGAGTACGGAGAGGAGCCCGCCCTCCATGCAGACCTTGCTAGCTGCAATGGTGCGTCCATCTCCCAGAAGGGCTCCTTGTCCCCTGCCTGCTCAGCAACCGCCAAAATTTGGCTCATAGAGCCCCACAGCCCTTCTCCTTCAAGCAAATTCATCACAAAAGGCCTCTGTAAGAAAAAGCTGAGTGGGGAAGGGGACACAGACCTTGGGGCCTTATCCAATGATGGCTCTGACGATGGACCCTCAGTAATGGACGAAATGAGTAATGATGCCTTTGACTCTTTGGAAAGAAAGTGTATGGAAAAAGAAAAATGTAAAAAGCCCTCTAGTTTGAAACCTGAAAAGATTCCTTCCAAGAGCTTGAAGTCAGCCCGGCCCATTGCGCCTGCCATCCCCCCCGCAGCAGATCTACAGCTTCCAGACGGCCACGTTCACGGCAGGGAGCCCGGGCTCTTCCTCAGGCCTGACCACCACGGTGGTGCAGGCCATGCCCAACAGTCCCCAGCTCAAGCCCATCCAGCCCAAGCCCACCTCGATGGGGGAGCCCTTCACCGTCAACCCCACCTTGACACCCGCCAAGGACAAGAAGAAGAAGGACAAAACAAAGAAGGAGTCCTGCAAGGAGCTGGAAAGTCCTCTGACTCCTGGGAAGTTCTGTTGAGCAGAAGAAGGAAAAAACCCCTTCAGGGAGTCATCAGGAGATGGGGTGAAGATGGAGGGGCTCCTGAATGGCTCCTCTGACCCCCACCAGAGCAGCCTGGCAAGCATCAAGGCAGAAGCAGACAAGATCTACAGCTTCACAGACAATGCCCCCAGCCCTTCCATCAGAGGCGGCAGCCGCCTGGACAGCACATCCACAACACAGCCCCTGACGCCATTACACGTGGTGACGCAGAATGGAGCAGAAGTGAGCTCGGTGAAGACCAACAGCCCTGGCTACTCATACAGCTCTGACTCGGGGGAGGACGGGGAGGGCAAGGTGGACAGCCTCAAGTCCAAGGACTGGGAGCAACTGGGGAAGGAAGGGGCTAAGAAGACGCTCTTTGCCCCTCAGCCGCAGAGCAAAGACTCACCATACTACCAAGGCTTTGAGAGGTACTACTCTCCAAGTTACACCCAGTCCAGCCCCAGGGCCCTGAACCCTGGCAGCCAGGTGGGCGTGGAGAGCCAGGCCTTGAAGCCAAAAAAGGAGGAGGAGCCTGACAGCCTGGAGGGCAAAGGAAAGAGCGATCTCTGTGAGGAAAAGAAGCCTGAACTGAGCAGCTCTCCGTCATCCAGCAGTGCCCCAACATGTACATGCAGTCGCTGTACTACAACCAGTAGGCCTACGTGCCGCCCCGTGGCTAGGGTGACCAGGGCTCCCACACGCACTTGCTGAGCACCAACGTGGCCTACCGATAGCAGTACGAGGAACAGCAGAAGCGCCAGGGCCTGGAGCCACCTTGGGCCCCGACAAGAAGGCCAAGCTGGGCCTCAAGGACCGAGAAGCCGTGCTCAAGGAGAAATGGAAGCAGAAGTCTTCTATCCCGCCAACCCTCACCAAGGCCCCCAGCCTCACGGACCTGGTGAAGTCGGGGCTGAGCAAGGCCAAAGAGCCGGGGGCTTACCCTGCCAAGTCAGTCATTATTCCCAAGCTGGACGATGCCTCCAAACTCCCCAGCCACACCCCTGAGGGCCTGAAGGTGAAGCTGAGTGAGGCCAACCACCTGGGCAAGTAGGCCTCCGAGGGCAAAACAGGAACTAAGTGTGGCCGCCAGGCAGAGGTGGATCCGATTCTCTAGTATCAGCAGGAGGCAGAGCCCCAGATGTGGACATATGTGTATCCTGCCAAGTACTCAGGCATCAAGTCAGAGGATGAATGGTGGAAAGAGGAGCGAGACTGAAAATTGAAGGAAGAAAGGAGTCGGAGTAAGGACTCTGTCTCCAAGGAGGATGGGAAGGAAAGCACAAGTAGTGACTGCAAGCTGCCCACATCTGAGGAGTCCCGCCTTGGGAGCAAGGAGCCCCGACCAAGTGTCCATGTGCCTGTGTCTGCCCCCCTCACCCAGCACCAGTCCTACATCCCCTACATGCATGGCTACTCCTACAGCCAGTCCTACGACCCCAACCACCCCAGCTACAAGGGCATGCCTGCTGTGATGATGCAGAACTACTCAGGTTCCTACTTGCCTTCCAGCTACTCTTTCTCCCCGTATGGCAGCAAGGTCTCAGGTAGTGAAGATGCTGAGAAGCCACAAGCCAGCCCCAGTGTCAGTTGTTAATCCAGCTCAGAGTCCAAAGCCCTGGACGTCTTGCAGCAGCATGCCAGCCACTACAAGAGCAAGTCACCCACCATAAGCGATAAACTTCTCAGGAGTGAGATTGGGGAGGCTGTGGGGTGGTGAGAGGTGGCAGCAGTTGCAGCAGTGTTGGGGGAGCAGGCGGAGCTGAACGGAGTGTTGACCGGCCTCGAACCTCCCCTTCCCAGCGCCTGATGTCCACACACCACCACCACCACCATCACTTGGGGTACTCGCTGCTCCCCACACAGTACAACCTACCCTATGCAGCAAGACTTTCTTCTACAGCCATTGTTGCCAGCCAGCAAGGGTCAACTCCCTCACTCTACCCACCCGCCAGGAGGTGAGAATGAACAAGTGCCCGGATAAAGTCAGCTTCACAGGCTCGGACTGCCGCACCCAGGGAGGTGCTGGAGGTCCCATTTAGACCTCAGTTAAATGGTGCTGGTCATCCTGTTTGCCATTCCAACCATGACTGAAGGCAGACCTGTGGCTATCGCCTCCTCCAGACCCCGGACTCCCTGACCCTCCCTCAGGAGCTGGAGAGCTGGTACTTAGCAAAATTATTTATTCTCCGCCACAACCATGACTGCTGTGGCCTCTCTGGAGATGAAGGCACTGGGAGCAACCAGGGGAACATGGCTTCAGGCCAGAGAAGTCACTGCTCTGTTCCCCAGGCCCCTGTTCTGCTGCCTGCAGAGTACCAACCAACCCCCTGCAGGGAGGGACTCCCAGGCACTGGGTAAGGTCTGAAGACAGCACAGCAGCCATCCCCTCACCGCCATTCCCACCGTCACCAGATCCCACACCTCCCCAGCAGATTGGGCCCTGGGAACTGGCAGCATGTGGAGGAATTAGAATCTCAGGAAAGAAATTGGGGGCTGTTTTCTCTGTAGTTGGGAAAACAAGGTCTTCAAACTTGGAGACTTCCCCCCTACACACGTGAGCACAGATAAATGCTCAGCACCCAGCCTGGAGAGGGAGATCAAGGTACTCGCCCCACAGGGCTTTGAGCTACCGGCAGGCAGAGGCAGGGGCTCCAACACCAGCACAGGGCTCCCCAGTGGCTGGGGAGGGAGCTGGAGTACGAACAAAATCTGGGAAATTGAACCTGCGTCCCCACAAAGTCCTGCTGCTGCTTATCTCCCCACTCTTTGCCCTTTTCTCTTCCATCCTAACCCCTGGTGCCTTTCCCAGGGGATCCCCACACTGAATTCACCTTCTTTTCCACTGCTTGGCTCTTAAGATTCAGGCAGATAAAACAGTATTCCCCCAGAATGGGGACCCAAGGAAGTCTGCCAGGTTACCGGCGGGCAAAGCCCAGCAGGCAGGCCTGGAGCACCCAGCAGTTCTTGGAGATGTCCCATGTTCAGCCATCCAGGTATCTTCCTCAGCTAGGGCCACAAAAGGACACAGCCCAGTTCATCTGTCTACAAGTACATGGTTTTGTATAGCTCAGTCTATACCTTCAGTGTGTGGCCACATAAGCTGTGTGATTTTGTAACACACATTGTTTTTTTAGCAGCCACTGGTTCTGGGAAGTCATTTATTCCTGGGACCCTAAAATAACACACCTAAGCATTACTCATGGAGCCAGAGTGGCTTGGGCTGTGCTTGGAGGCGCCAGACAGTTCTCTGCTCTCCTTAGAAAACAGTCTCTCTGGGTCAGACCTTTATGCTCTTGCACTGAGAAAGTGATGATGATTTGGTAGCTTTATTTGGCAGCTCCCCAAGATGTGGGGAGCTTTCACTTTTTGCTTTTGTGAGCTATCATCCCTTTGTTCTCCCCTCCTATCTTTCCTTGGCCCTCCAGATAGAAAGACCAACAGACACCAGCCTAGGCTAAAGAAGGGTGTGTTGCAGCCAGAGTTCGAGAAGAGAGCTGAAGAGCAGGAAAGTGGCTCTAACTTAATCTGAGAATGGAGAGGTGGGGCCAGTAAGCACAATTCCCAGAGAGGGTAGTTTCCAAGAACTGGAGCTCCTCTAACCCACAGACCTTCCTCTAGGTTTCCATGTCTTTGTTTTGTTTAAAGTTGGGTCCCGAGCCCCCCCGCCAACCATTTTATACCTGTTTTCAAGGCCCCAGACAGCCTCCCTGAGCCCTGATTCCGTCTGCTGCCCAGGAGGGCAGTGCCCTGAGCAGTCACCTCCCTTCCATTCATGGAAGTTGCTGGTGTGGACACCTTCACCCACCTGACCTGGGCCACCTTCCCAAGAGGGTGACCAAATTTCAGCCTGATTTTGCCCTCCAGGCTCCTGTGGGGTGGACCCATGTGCCCATCTCTATTCCTGTTTATTTTTGACTGTGTTTTGTATCTGTGCCACTGGCCTGTAGTGTGCTCTGTACATAGTGTAAAGAAACCGCTGGAGCAATTTCCTTACTCATCCACTTTCCTGCCCTTTCCTCTTTGTTTTGTAACATAGAGGAGGAGCTTCTGTATTCACAGGGCAGCTTTGGGTTCTTCAGAAGGAAACAGCTGATTTTTTTATTTTTCCCATATAAAACATAGTGGTCTCCCTTAAAGAGTAGGAGCTGCCCACACACACACCAGTAACAGGTGGTAGCTGTGACTGTCCTCACCCTGTGCGAAACAAGGACGGGGTTCTCTGTCCACCTCCAGCCTCTCTCCCTGAAAGGAACAACACCTGTGACATAGAGGGAGAAGACACAGCGAGGAGCCCCACACCACACACAAAAGCTGGGCAGGGTTGCTGCCAGGGACCTAGGCACCAGACCAAGCCTCTCTCAGCCACCCCTGCCAGGCCCTCCCAGGAAGGACAACAGGCTGAAAGCTGCTCTAGGGTCCACACCTGCTTCTTCCTATTTAAGGCATGCCAGTTCCCATTACCCCTTGCCCTACCTTATACATGTATGTGTACATGTATGATGTTTCCTGCTCTTACCCCACTCTCCATACATCTCAAGGTCAAAGGACTACACACACAAGGCCAAGAGGGCACCCTGCGAAATGAAGTGGTCCTTTTCTTGAATCTCCTCTCCAGGCTCCAGGGCCGGGGTGGGACTTAGCTTCAGGAGTTGGGAGTGAAGACTGCAGAAGGGCTGGAGAACTGGATATAGGCTTTGAGGCCCCCTCACCTCTCTTGCTACCCACACATACCCTGTCACTATCCCAATGTCTACTCTGATGCCCCCAAGATTCAACTGGGCAGCTAGCTGGACCCATAATTCTGGGCCTCGGTCATTTGTTTTATTGCTAGGGCATCCCAGGAAGCTTTCCAGTGATCCCGATGTGGGCCCCTCCTGGGACCAAGCCCCTCCCAGCCCTGTCCCCTCCCCTCCTGCCCCAGCCCGCCCCACTTGCCTTGGTGCTTAGCCCTCCCCTTGGGAGCAGGTTGGGGCAAGCTGGAGGCCCCGGCTGGAGGGGCACGTTGCTGTTCAGATTTTGTTCCATTGGCGTTGCTCTGTTGGGTTTAATTTCAGTCTTCCTGATTCTTCCCTTCTGTAAAGTGTACATTACCAAGTTCCTTGTATTTTTAATATCTATATCTATCTATAAATATATATATATATATACATACACACACACTCACAAACTGTACTCTTTTTGCCTTTGTACATTCTGGAAAGAAGAGAAAATAAATCTTTTTAAGAGACAATCACAAATCTGTGAGGGCTGCTGATTATTTCTGCTGAAGTTTGCTGCTGAGCTGCCTCCTTCCTCCTCCCAAATTTTCTCTCTTCCCTCAACTTTCCTCTCTTCCTGATCCTGCTCCATATGCATCCTCAGCTTCACTCTCCTTAGCTGATGGGAAACTGTTGAATCCAGTGTCTAGACTGCCTGCCCTGTCCCCCTTTCATGCCTAGCACTGTTTTCTGACCTGGCCAATGGCTTAGCCTGGGAGCTTTATCCTGTGCCCTGGCCCTCCCTTCACCCCTAGATCCCACTCACCAAAGAGGCTTTGGACACTCAACCTGTAAAACTATGCAGCTTGGAGCTCTCTGCCTAAGAGTTTGTACTATTTAAACCTGCATGGGACTCAGGATTGATGGTTGTCAGGAATGTGGGTAAACCACCCCCAACACCCTCCCCTCCCCAACCATTCCAGCTTCTGAGTGCTCTGAACCAGAGACCAGAGGATCATTCCTGTCAGGTGGACTCCTGTGGTCTACCCCTCTGAACAAGGACTAATGGTTTATGGGTTAAGAGCATTTTATCAGACTTTCAAAGGGTGGTACCTTCTGAAGCAGCCCAACCAAACCACTGTTCAGCCCTTTTCTCCTTTCCACTACTTTCCTCCTACCCCTTTTTTCCCTTTGTCTCTACTCCCTTTTCTTAATTGGCTTTGGAAATGAAGTATATTTTTAAATTATTTGTTGTATTTATTGAATAAAGTTTTTAATGTCCCTGTTAAAAAAAATAAAAAATAAAAACAAAAGTAGACTCACATCAGTGACTCTCTGGGGAGCATATAGGCTCCATTAATCTCAGACTCCCATTGCATCCCTATTCCCTCTTTCTCTGTTCATCCAGCTTCTTGGATTGAGGAGCTATTAGATCTTCTGTCTCGCCAGCATGCAAATATGCACTGTGGACTGTCCCACCTCTGATCCTGTGACCCGATCTAACAGATCCCTTTCCACATATATGTATAAATGTATGTATTATATATATATATATATATAAATATTTTATTTTTCTTGAGAAAGCTAACCAGTACATCTTCTATGCCTGAACCTCCAGCTGTTCTCATCAGAACCCTTGTTAGTCCTTGTGACCAAACTAGGCAATCCAAGATAATATCCCCATTGCAAGATCCATAATTTAATCACACTTCAAAGTCCATTTTACTATGCAAAGTAACAGCAACAGGTTCCAAGTACTGCAACTTTGAGTTTTTGATCAGGAGACATTTTCCTTTGTGCTTCTTGTCTTTAAGAGTTGGGAAAAATATATCTGTTTACTTATTTCCAGGTTTTGTCATTAAGCTCTTATGGGATAATTTATGGGAAGGTTTTCTGCAAAGAATAAAATATCATTTACAATAGAAGAACCTATTGTTCCCCTTTCAAGTATTTCTTTTAGTTTATAAAATATTTTTATATTTAGATCAAGATACGCATTAAAATTTCAATACTGTGATTCATATACAGTGCTTTAAACAGTGTGTCTGACTGTTGGCTGGGCTTTTTTATTCCCAGAAAACTATATTGGGAACATATTGTTAAAGGATACTATAAGTCACAAAACATGCAATATAGTATTGTTATAGACTTTTAACACAGAAGATGAAGTAGTAATAGAAATCAGAAGAGGAGAAAATAAATAGACTGTCAAGTTTTGCCAGAGATACTAGCTAAATAATACTCATATAGTATAATTTTCTATATTTTTATAGCTACATCAGCAACCATGTACTGAAAATATATAGGCAATTTTGGGGTAACATAAATTCTGGTTTCAAGGGCAGGGATGCTTGTCTGTTTGATATACATGTACACATATCCACCTGCCTGGTAGAAAATCAGGCCCATCTGTTTAGATAGCATTATGCCTGCTTCCAGTTGTTTAAGTTCAAAGCAACACACATAAAAGCAATGTGGATATTCCATTAATTGCTTTCATTTTTCTATTCAGGTCATACTGGGAAAAATTAGTTCCAGGTACTAAAATAATCATAAAATTAATTATATTCCTATCTTCATAAAGCTGTCACACAATGATGTAACAATATTAATAGATACTAAAAGTTATGAAAATGAAATGTAATTTTATTTTTTCAAATTATTTAATTTTTCTTCAATTTTACTTTTATATCAATATATAGTAAAATGAAATCTCATTGGAGCATAGTTCAATCAATTTTAGGGTGGTTAGAATTTGAGTAAGTTTTACCACCTTTGACAACGGCTGATATATTTTCCTCATATACTTTTTATATGTTTCTAGCAGGAATTCAGGATGTGCAACAGTTTGGCAATTCTTCACAATGCTTAATATGTATTTAACACATCTACAAGTCCTTTCCTAGAACTTTACCCTAGAGAACTGAAAACTGATGTTTAAACAAGATGTTTATACCAGAAATATGAATACTTGTTCCTAACAGGAAAAGTTCAAGCATCATTCAACAGGATAATAAGTAGTGGTATATTTATACAATAAATACAGCTCAGCAATAAAAAGGGAACTAAATAGCCATATGTTTCATGCCTGACCTAGCACAGTGGTGTCTAGAGTGAGAGCCAGCAAAGATAGGTTTCCAAGATTTTTCTAGGGGATCCATAAGACAAAATTGTTTTCATAATAAAACTAAGACATTCTCTGCCATTTTCATGTGTTAATATTCATACTGATAGTGAAAAATAGTGCCTTGACACACACACACATTTTAAATAATTTATTTTTGTAGCAATAAGTGTATTTGTAGACAGTATACTCATCATTATGATACATTTATATTGAGAAATAATTCTAGTTTTTATTTTAAAGTCCTTATTGTACTGGAAACATGACTCCCAGATCTCTGAGTGCAGACGTCAACTGCTGGAACCCTCGGGCAGTCAATGACTGAAGATAGCAGCAAAGCTCATGACAGGGAGTGTGGGTCTCCTTTGCCATGAGACTTCCACTGATCTAGCCAAACACTTTACAACTAAACTGCAGTATAATACACTCTGTCCAACTCTCTCTTCCCTTCTGTTTCCATCACTCAGTCTTTCCAACTCTCTCTTCCCTTCTGTTTCCATCACTTAGGCAGCTCCCCTTTAATTGTTTAGTCACCTTTACATTTTCTGTTATAGCTACTTCCTGTAATGTGCTTCTTGGAAGTCAAATTCTATCTTAAAGTCTATTTTTCTGAGGACAGAAGCCAATAGATTGGTGAAGTTTTTTTTATTTTATTAAATCTTAACCCTTGAGTGTAAATAGGTTTAAAATTCTGTGGGGAAAGAATGAAAGTATATGCAAAGCACTTCTGGTGCACACAATGCTATAATGGTTACCTCAGTGAGACACTTTGTGACATAACAATCATTTTCTTCAGGGAACATTACTTTTGCTTTAATCAGTTATTAACAAATAAAAAATGGTCATCTATATTTAGATTTACCACAGAATTTGTTAAAAATAAAGTTTATTAATTCAAGAAAAAATCATACAGACATTCCTCATTTAACAACCAAGTTATGTTCCTGTGACTAGGTTGTTAATTGAGTTGGTCACTAAGTGATGAACTGTGTATTGTATGTACATTGCAATATTCAGAACAAAGAAATAGTCAAAGGAAACTCCAACTATATGACTTTTCTCTTATTTGTCTAACTCTTACATGCAGTACTGTAATGTATAACCCAAAGTAAAATCACAGTACTCATCTACAGTGCAATCATCAAAAATTATAGTATTTTACTGTACAAGAAGCCACCATAAGGCTGCACTGCAACTCACATTTCTGCATCTTAAGTCTAAATGTAGGTGATAAGTCTTGAGTGATGGTTCACAAGTCCTAACAGTTGCTAAACAAGTAGGCTGTTAAAATGAAGAATATCTGTACTATTTACACTTATTTATATAATCCAAGTTTATAAATGAAAATTAGAATTTGTTTGAAACTTATTTACCCAATGAGTTTGAAAGTTTCCTAATTTTTAAATAATTTTCTGATGCTATCAAAGGTAAATTGATCAGTGATTTTTTGTAGTTGTGTACTAAAGTATATTGACATATATTTGCAGAACTAAGTGAGCAAAATTTTTCAAATGACTAATGTCTGTTGTTGTGGAATCATTCATGGATTAAAAGTAATCCATTAAAAGTACAAATTGACCGATGATATTATCTATGTATACATTTTAATAAAATATATTTATCTGTATTAACATTGTAACATCATATGTTTAGATAGCATAAGTATTACTTTTCTTTTGACTTTTAAATTACAACTTTTTTATTTTAGAATAGTTTTACATTTAAAGAAAACCTGAAAAGATAATATAGAAAGTTCCTATATGTTTCACCCCTTGTCCCTCTACTATTCAAATCAAACATTATGATACAATATTTTTAAGCAGTAATAGGCAAATACAGTATCCATATGTTCTGCAATATAAGTTTAGCCAATCGCTCTTGGAAAATATTTGGAAAAAAGAACTATATGGAACATACACTGAATTTATCATTACTTACTACTAATATAATAAATACAATAATATGATAACTATATAATATTTCCATTGTATTATAAATAATCTCGAGATATTAAAGTACATATGGAGGATGTATGTGTAAAGTATAGAGGAAGATGAGTAGACAGTATCATTTTAAATAAGGCACTTGAGTACCCATTGATTTTGATATCCAAGAGGATTTTTGCAAATCACTCCCCTGTAGATAATCAGGGCATAACCAATACTTTATTCACATATGCACAGTTTTTACTTACCATTGCTCTTCTCTTTCAGGGTCCTGTCTAGGATGCCACATTACACTTATTTGATATATATCCTTGGGCTCCTCTAGATTGTGACAGTTTCTCTAAATTTTTCAACATATTTGAAGAATACTGGCAAGACATTTTATAGATTGTTCTTCACTTTGGGGCATACATGATGTTCTTCACAGAGTTAACCATCAATTATGCTTTAGGGGAGAATGAGGAAGGGAAAAACCAGAAAGGTGCAGTATCATTTTCAGTAAATCAATTCAGGAATGCATATCTTACTAAGACAGTTTTTACAGATTTCTCCAAGTTAAGGTTACCCCTCACTCTTCATTTCCAAATATAAACTTCTGAAACATATACTCTTTGCAGCCTAAATTCTTTTGTTGATATCTACAAAAATTGTTTGCCATTCTTCTGCATTGGAGATTTCTCCTTCACTGTTATTTATTTATTCCTTTATTTATATTAGTATATACCCATTGACGTTTTTAATGTTTTAGATTATAAAATTATACTTTTTCATTTATTTCTTATTCAAATTATTCCATATTTGATCTTTTAGACCTTTCTGAAATTGATTCCTGAGATGGAGTTGTGTATACTTAGCATGCACAAAACATAAGACCAAAGCAAAGAAATGACAGATCACTTTTATGAAACTGCTAGATGATTTCACTAAATGTACTGACATAAGAAACTACAATTCTTCCCTCCAAAAACGAGTAATGAAAAAAAGGTTTAAAAAATGGTAAGAGTTCCGTGTGGACTGGGAAGACTGCTGAGTCAATGATATGGAAGACAGCTATGGGCAGCAGTGGACCTACGAACAGAGGAAAATCGTGGAGTTCACTTGCCACACAGCCTTCATCAGTATTGTGGTGGTGCAATGGGCCAACTTTAACATCTGTAAGGCCAGGAGGAATTCCGTCTTCCAGCAGGGGATGAAGAACAAGATCTTAATATTTGCCCTCTTTGAAGAGACAGCCCTTGCTGCTTTCCTTTCCTACTGTCCTGGAATGGATGCCACCCTAGGATGTATCCCTTCAAACCTTCCTGGGGTTCTGTGCCTTCCCTTACTCCCTGCTCATCTTTGTGTGTGATGAAGTCAGGAAGCTCATCATCAGGCAGCACCCTGGTGGCCAGGTGGAGAAGGAAACCTGCTACTAGTCCCTTGTCCTGCAAGCCTCCTAGCATCACATCACACACTCTGCATCCACCCCGCCCACCTTTGTGTACTTCAGTCTCGGAGTCCAGAAACTTACCCTGGTAGGAAAGCACCGGAGCATGTGGGGGAAGAGAGCCGTCCTGGAATGAAGCATGTAGCTATAATGTGTGTGTTGGAGGGGGGCTGCCTGAAACATCTATCTATGGGAATGAGAGCGGGGAAGGTTTTTATGTGCCTTTTTCTTTTTGTAAAAAAGGAAAACCTGGAAAGACTGAAAGAATACATTTTATATTTGGATTTTTACAAATAAAGATTGCTATTATAATGGGGGAAAAAACTGTAAGAGTTAACCTGTTGGGAGTAAAAGGGCCCCCTAAAAACAACAATAACAGCAAAGTTCAAGACAAGATGCATTCACTGGTAAATTCTACCAAATATTTAAATAATTGACAAAAATCCTCAAATCTCTCAAAAAACAGAAGAGGAAGGAACACTTCCTACATCATAATACTTGATTACTAAGCCCTGATGAAAATGCCAAAATAAAAGAACATTACAGACAAATCATTTAGACAATAAGAAGGACCCTCAGTACACTGGAAATTAAAAGGAAATTTTCTCAAAATGATAAAGAACATTTGTAAAAAGAACCTCACAACTCATATCATATACTCCCTGAGGAAATTGAAAAAAACTGAAAAGTTTTCTCATTAAGAGAAAGCAAGAAAAACAAACAAAGATGTCTGCTTTTATCACTGCTATTCACAATCTTATTAGATACATTTCAAAAGCAATGAAGAGGAATAAAAATAATTTAAAAAGTATACAAGTTAAAAAGAAGCAAAAATACTTGTTTCAAGATAACACAGAACTATAAATATAAAATCATGAACAATGTATTTAAAAAAGAAAAGAACTATTAGAGTTAATAAACAAATTCCAAAAGCTTCAGGATATAAGATCTACACACAAAAAGTCAGGTTTTTCCCCTTTAAACCTGCAATAAACACACCAAAAGGAAGTTAAAAGAACAATTCAATTTACACTTGCGTCCAAAGCAATAATATATGTAGGAATAAATTTAACAAAGGAGGTGAAAAACCTGTATTGCAAAAATGAAAATGTTGCCTAAGGAAGACTTAAATAAATGGTAAGGGAATTAATGTTTAAGGATAGGAAGATTTAACATTGTTTACATATCAATGAATGCTACTGAAGCAATCTATAGATTAAAAGCAATTTTTGCTCTAATTCTAATTTTTTTTAAGAGTAAAAGAAAGCCTGTCCTCAAATTCATACATGATTAGAAGTAGTTCTGAGTAGCAAAACTAATCTTTAAGAAGAAAAATAAAGTTAACAGTCTCATATCTCCTGATTTCAAAACTTAATACAAAGACATAATCATTGAAAGATTTTTGGTATGAGAATAAGGGTAGGCATATAGAACAAAGGAGTAGAACTGAGATAGGCACTAGCAAAAAAAGAAAAAAATAGATGAAAACAACTTCATCAAAATTAAAAACTGTTGTGCATAAAACAACATAATTAAGAAAATGAAAATAGAACAAAAAGAATGAGAGAAACATTTTGTAAATCACAAATAACTCTTGCACCCTTCCAACAAAAAGACAAACAGCCCTATAAAAATAAGTGAATAACTTGAATATACACCCATCCAAAGAAGATACGGAAACAGTAAAAAATGCACAGAACACACAAGAGCACTGGATCTTATGGAAATGACAATCTAAACCAGAATGGGGTATCAGAAATGGCTGAGAGGAAAGATGAGAATTCTACGTGCTCTTCTTGTCAGCACTCAGTGCCGTCAGTTTTTAGAAATGTTCTAACAAGTACATAGAAATATCAAATTGTGACTTCAATTTGTATTTATCTGATGACTAATTAAATTGAACATATTATCATGTACATATAAAGGCATAATAGTAATTAGGTTATTTCAATGTATGATGAGTGTTACAACTAATGTTTTAGGTTATGACACGTTAGTACAGAATTTTTTTTTAATAAGGAGCTGTGAGGGCCTTAGTCCACTTTTGATGTGGCAAGAACGATCAGCTCTGAACTATATGTTAAAGAACATATAATTTGGATCACTAGAATAGATTTGTTTCAAATCCTTATCCCTAAATTAAATGCCTTATGCAAATGGAGAAGACAAATTGTAAGTGTGCTTCTTAATTTGGAATTTTTTTTCTACAGCTACTTGTTCAAACTATGTGATTTGTCTTCCTCATGTTGTTTCTCTTTGCTTTTGATAACCTGCAAAAGCCCTTTTTTCAGAGACCAACACATCTCTTTCAGTAAATATAGGTTGTTCATCAATATTTACTAATTTGGATCTCTTTTCATTCCTGGCTGGACCGCTTAGAAGTTCCTTGTCAGGCCACATGCTTCTGTCAGAATAACTTGGTCTAGTTTGGGAAATGATGTTTTGAAAATTTTTTCCTGCCACTTAGTTCTCTCAAATTCATTCATATAATATTTCATAGTTTTCTATGAGGAAATATCCCCTTTTATCTTTTCAGGCACCATTTATTGATGCGGTGCTGTATATTAGACCATAGTAAATGATCCAGTAATGCAGATTTGTTTATCTTTGCTTTCAACCATAAGGTATCAAATTATGAAGTTATTAACTGAAACAGGGACCATAGGAAAAGAAGCATTTTCATTTGTTATTTTTTAAATATCGTTGTCATTGTATAACAATTGTTTGCTATATATTCTGTTAGCTACGTAATTAGACTTATTGAGCACAAAGCTTAATATAGAGATGTGGAATTTGGTCCGGAGGTTGGGATCATATGTGAACCTGTATGAATTATTGCCAAGTAGCTGCAAGCTCAAGATGGACTCTTAATATAACAAGAGAATTTATGGAATTGAAAAGAAGAAATAAATCTGCAGAAAAATTACTGGACTGATAAAAAAAGAAAAGTGAGAAAGAGGCAAAAAGTAAACAATAAAAGAGGAACAGTACTAGAAATAGATGTTGAATCAGCAAGAGATGAACACTGAAGACCAAATAAACAAATTGCAAGTAAACAGAGACTTTAAGAATGGGAACAGTAAGCCCCGGATTTAGCTCAGCGCCCCCACACCTGTCTGGTAAGCAGAAGGTCCTGAGTTGGATTCCTGGTACCCAGAAAAAAAATGTGAACTGTTATTAATAACACAAAGGAGAAGAAAATGATGATAGAAAATGTAGCGATAATATTATATGTTGCTACCATTCTTGAGAAGAATTTCAAGAGTAGTTTTATCAAACTGTTGGAATAAGTGAAGAGCAAAAACATTTAAGATTAAGTTACTTCTGTCAAAGATGTTTACTTCACAAATATTTAAAGTATATAAAGAACTTCAATAAGATATAATTACTTGGATTAATAAGATGACTTTTTACTGTAAAAATCATAAAAATTCCTTGAAACAAGAAGATATGAGAGCACGGTAAAAAGATACACCAGATGTTTACTCATATTTACCAACAGTTCTGTTTTTCAGAGCTTCTTCTTTTCCCCCATGGCTGTGACAAGCCTGAAGTCTTAATTTCCTCAAATCCCCAGCCAGGAAAGTTCTTGTCAGATTCCGCCAATGTGGATTCCACCAATGTGTGGCCAAATGTAGACTGAGATGATGGCAAAGCAAGATAAGTCATTATTCCCTTGAGGCTTTTGGGAAGTCACCTGGGGACCATCAAACAGGAGACAACATGATTTACCTGCCACCTTTGGATGGACTCTGTAGATTCACTCACATTGATGTTGGGGGTAGTGGATGCTATGAGTAGTGACATCTAGGAGTTCTCTTGGAAACACCCAAGTGGTACTACCTGTCTCTCAAGCCTTGGCTACACTGCAATTCCAGTTTCTGAGATCTGAATTCCACTTTCTGAGTTAGCTTCAAATTTCCTGTTTTAAGTCACTTCCTTCTCAAAACACTTGCAGAAACTTGTATTTTCCTGAATAAACTCTAAATAATAAAATATATATGAAATGCTACTGTTACATTTATTGAAGAAAAAACTCCAAGTTTCAAGAATACATTTATTGTTTGTGTGAGGCAAAATGTTTACTTCTGTTATGCAAATAATGGGAATTACTTCTATAATTTTTTCTACTGTGATGATTATGCCTTTTGAGGCATTTTTCCCACAGAAACAAGAGAAATATAGCTGAACTAAAAGCAGTCTCTTTTTTTGACATGAAAAACTCTAACTTTCCAATTTCCAGATTTGTATTTCCACAATCTAGTCATTCTGTAACTGCCCTGATGCTCTTACAACAGCTTCTATTTTCACTGTATTTAATGTCGTGCAGAGTTTAAACTAAGATAAACTTATCAATGAATGTACCTAAATGTTGATTTATTTTTAATTTTTAGTTTCATTGGTACATGTTTTCAGTGGACAGTGATTACATTCATGAGGAGGAGTTGGTACATGGGCATAGCACATCTTAATTTCCTATGTCCCCTTTCCCACCCCTCCTTCCTCTCTTCCTCCATAATTTTCATTCCTAAAGCCATATATAGAAATCTTTACTGTTTAGAGCTCTAAAGGTATGGCATTTAATAGGTATTTATATATCTTAATTTTCCAAGAAGATTTCACATCAAGTGGAAATTAATTGATTGTACTTGGAATTCACGATCACTAAAGTTAAGTATATCTAAGATAAAAGTAATGATTTAAAATCTGCTTCTTTCAATTTCCTGTGGGGATTCATGGTCATTCATAATATCACCAAATCTTTTCTTTTTTCTTTTTTGGTACCAGGGATTGAGGCAGGCAGCGGCACCACTGAGCTAAATCCCCAGCCCCAATATCACCAAATCTTAAAAGACCATGTTTCCCAACGAGTACTCTAGTCTATGACTTTTTCATAATTTTACAGATGATTTATTAGAGAATCCATGTCAATTTTGTTCATTGGGTATATATTATTTTTTAATAAGTATGTACTAGGATAATTGGTAGTTAACTCTATAAATTCTTCAGATATTTGCTTCACTGTAATAGAAACCTATTAAAATATCAAATGTTAGAGTTTTATTTCTTGTAGTAACCGATAATAGTGAGAACGTAGTCTAATATATCCTGAAAGCAAAGGAATCTATCATGTTCTCTGCTATATACTTAATGATAACAATAAGATTGAATTCTAGACAATTCTTGAATATTGTTGTATGAATGAATGTCAATCATTTTAGCCATTACAGAGTAGTAAAAAATATTTTTCTTTTCCATTAACTAGATTTATAATTTAAATTATATGGCATATATAAAATAAATTAATAGATTATATACTGCTTTCTCTTGCTTCTCTATTTCTGCTCTTGGGTAATATACTTTGTTTTCTGAATATATTAAATTTCTGGCCCTCATAAAAAATGGGACCTTGATGCACTCAATTGCATTTGGAAGCTATATAAATTTATAAATACTACTATATTTATAGTAGTAGAGCCCCAATGAGTTAGCCATACAGGAGAGATATACGGTAATGTAGCTAATTTAAATGGTCACTAAAGATGAACACTTGAAGTTACAGATAATTTTGAGGTTTCACATGTTTAATTGTATAATTATGGAACATAAAATTAATTACTTTGTGATCCTTATTTTACGATACATGCAAATTAGTCCATGGTGACCTTTCTCCAAACTATAGTTTAACGACTCTTAAGTTACTTCATTAACAGGAATGCTTAGCAATGAAACCTCAACACGATACGAAATCTTTCATCATATCATTAATTTTTCTCTATAATGATTTGTTTACTGCAACATTTTATGAAAGTGCAAGATCCCAGGTAAAGTGAGTCAGTATGGAACTGTTTTTTTATAAATGAATATTCAACGAGACTGTGGCTGAGAGTTTTTAGAAGTTTACCTTTCTACAGTTCATTGATTCACATTTATGTCTTTCTAGTGATCTAAATATCATAATGGAATCTAAAACTACAATTAGTACTCTTCTTTCAGTTCACAGACTGATTGGAGTTATGATACTTAGTAAAGATCTAATTCATTTGTACTTAATGTAAAAGTCATTATGCATTTTGTAGATCAGACAAATCATACTTTTTGTCAAAGAAAATCAGAAGTGAACAGTAACAAATGCAATAAAAACAGATTTTAAGAAAGGACTACAATAGGAGTAGGGGGAGAAGACCTCAATATAGAACTGGACTCAATTCCTCCCTTAAAAGAGTTTTAGAATAAAATGTATTTTTACTACTTTAATTCATGTTCTGCTCAAATTTTCTCTAATAGTTATGGTTCTGTGATTTTACTAAGGTCACACTCATCATTAGGCTGCTAGATCTTTCACCTAGGACCCAGATTTTCTCAATCGGGGACTTTGTCTTCTCCTCTCCTAAATGATCAATGATTTCCTGGTGAGTCTGATCCTCAAGGCATTACTCCAGATCATAGTCCATTGAAGTTTGTAGAACACAGGCTGTGAGTCATAAGATTCAGACTATAGAAAATAGGTTGGAGACCTAGAAAAATGGAGACCAAGTTAGAATCCTAGGCTTCTGTGTTTCAGAGACTAAAATAGAGATCATATGCTGAGTTAATGTCCCAAATCATTTTGTTCATAAGCAGAAAAGTATCACTAGTTTAAATAATTGGAGCTTCTTGGAAATCACTCCTTAGACACTTGCTGACCACGAACTTTGTACTACAGAGCTGTCCCTGTCCACTGCCTTTCTGGTAGGCATGATTTCATCGAGGATATGGAACATCAGTGGCCTGACTGGGAAACAAAGATGCTCCCAAACTGGCACCCTCAATATCTATTTTTCTTCTTACTTCCACTCTTTCCTATTTTATACCACTTCCCATTTCCTATAATCCTTTACTCTGTCCCTTTTCAAAACTATTCTTCCTCTGCCCCCGGTCCATCACTCCCAGAATTTTCTTTTTCCACTCCAGCTTCTCAAATCCCCAGGGTCATTTGAAATTTGGACCCTTCCTCATTTGGGCTCTCAAATGGCCCTAAGACCACCAAGGTTGAAAAGGAAAAAATAACTTACTTGGAAAGAACATGGATAGTTTGTCCAGTCAGATGGGGTTTGGAGACATAAAGAGTTGCTTGATGTGCTTTTGTTCTGTCATTTAAAATGTCACCCATGCCTCCATCAGAATACACAAAAGGGAAAGGAAAAACCCCAAAAGTCTCTGCAATAAATATTATCAGGAAACAGTGCCACTCCTATATTGAGTAAACATAGCTTATTCTATCTTCCAGAAATCTAATTTGGATAAAAAACATGTTAAGAAAGGATGAGTAGGGGCTGGAGATTTAGCTCAGTGGTTTCGTTGCCTGCTGCACAAGCACAAGGACCCAAGTTCAATTCCCGGTACCACAAAAAAAAAAAAAAAAAAAAGAAAGAAAGGATGAGTCAACTATTTTATATAAACTAATAAGTTTACATCAATGTGTTCACCTGACTCATAAGTAAAATTTTATAATGAAAACTATTTCCATTTGTGTCTGCCTATATGTTTATGTATATGTGCATGTATGTTTGTACTCATTATGATGTTTTTCTACCTCTGGGGGTATATAAAATCTATAAAGTACCTTAAAAGAGCTTTAATAAAACAGTTTTAGAAATAAATAAGTGCTATTCAAAGAATCTATGCCTTCTGAGTTATTAACATGAAGTATAGCATGAGCATACATTTCTATGCTACTTGGTCAAACAAGGTAATAGCACATCCATTACATGTTTAGGTTATAAAAATTATAAATTCAACCTAAGTATAACGATATAACTAGATATAATAAAATCAATTCCTTGATATCAGTTACTCTCTGTATATCAAATACAGAAGTAGAATTGAAAATTTATGTATTTAACATTTATTACTTTTTTAGTTTGTTTTACAACATTTTGTGTTTTCTTTTATGATGCTAGTTTTACATGTATGTGCTATAAAAATAGTCAATGGGTAAGTTGAGATGATGCTTTGTTTAATATTATAATAGGCTGATCTAAATAATTTCCAAATAAGATTTGAGATAACTACACTTGAATTACTTATTTTTGGTCATGGGGATTGAACCCAGGACCTTGCCCTTTGCAAAGCAGCCTGCGGCACCACTGAGCTAAATCCCCGGCCCTAAACCTAAATTAGTATATGTAAGTTTCAGTTCATATACTTTTGGTTTCTCTTTTGAATCCTGTGGATACATTAAAGATATTTGGGTTTGTTAATAAACATGTTAGTTTTAACGGACTAGAAAATGTTGGTAAGGAAGCAGATAACAACAAAATTGTGAAATGGCATATTTGGAAGGGTATTATTATCCTGAAAATGCAATACTTAATTTGCAAGTATCTATTCCTTAGTAAGAATGAAAAATGTTGATAGTTAAAAATTATAACCAATAAATGAAAATGAAACCACTAAGCATAAGAGAAGCAATTTTTATTAATATGCAAAAGAAAAGATTGTTGTTTTATATAAGAAAAAATATAGAATGTATAAAATAAGAATTTTTGTTAAGGGAAAATGTGCAAAATTTATACTAAAGTAAAGTGACTGGTCATTCTAGAATGAGGATGAAAGACATAAGATAAAAAAACAAATAGGAAGTTGTAGGTTTGTGAAAAATAAATATTTTTGTATGGTCATACTGATTGACATTGAGTTTATTTGATTTATTTTTTAAAATTCTTTTATTGGTACATTTTAGGTATAAAACACAATTACATTTCTCATTGGGAATTGTACCTTTACATGATGCGTCTTGGTTCTCATTTATTCCCCATTCCTAGCCCTCCCTTCACGCCCTCCACTCTTCCCTATTTACAAAGACTTTATTTCCATTTTTTCCATTTCTCATCATTTTTCCTTTCCCTTCTTTCCTTTCCCCTGCTCCTC
>NW_004624769.1:2902401-2927117 GCF_000247695.1 Heterocephalus glaber
TTCTTCTGCTGAATTTCTGGAATCCTAACTATTATATGCCTATGTGTAGATTTTTTTGATTAAGGCTAGCTGGAGTCCTATATGCCTCACTTATCTGTATGTCAAGTTATTTTCCCCTGCTTGGGAAGTTTTCTGCCATCACTTCTGTGAAGAGTTTTTTTATGTCATCTCCACTCTCTCCTGTTTCTTCTTTGAGCCCAATCAGTCTTATGTTATTCTTCTTTGCATTGTCTAGTAGCTGCTGTATTTATTTCTCATGATCCCTTATAATGATGAAGCAATTTTTCTTTTCCTGGTCACTAATTGCAATCTTATCTTCTATATCTGAAATTCTGTCCTCACATTGGCTCATTCTGCTGTATAGACTTACAATGGAGTTTTTCATGTCCTGTAAATCTATTTGCATCTTTTTTATGAATTCCATTTGTTTCCTATGTTGGGATTCCATCATGTTCCTCAGCTCCTGTCTAGATTTTTTAATCATGTTTTGCACTAGGAGTCCAATTTCTCCTGTTATCTGAGAAATTATTCCTGATTTCATTTTTTTCCAGATCCCCTTTTTTTGCCAGTTCAGTGGGTCCAGGTGGTTGAGTATCAGAGTGTTCCATCTCATTTCCCTTTGGGATTTCTGTAGGTGATCTGGAAGTCTGGTTTTGAGACTTATTTATGTGTTTTCTCATTTTGACTTGGGCGGCAAGGGAGGTACTGTTGACCTCCACGAGGTTCACCTCCTCTGAGCTGGGAGAGAAGGGCCAGGGGCTGGGAGCAGTGGTAGGGATGGTGGCCTGAAAGCCCCTTCCTCTGGGCCGGGAGTGGTGGGATGTTTGGCAGCCCAGAAGCCCCTTCCTGTGGACCAGGAGTAATGGGAAGGTTGCTCAGAAGCCCCTACCTCTGGGCTGGGAGGGTCGGGATGGAGAGCAGCCCAAAAGCCCTTTCTTCTGGGCTGGGAATGGCGGGAGGGATGGTGGATGGCCAGCCCCTTCTTCTGGACCAGGAGCAGTGGAATGGCAGCTTAGAAGCCCCTACCGCCGGGCAGGAATTCTTTAAATGCTGAGAACTTGATTAGCTCCAGTAAAGTGGTCTGGTGGTCTAGTGTCCTCTGCATCTTTGTAGTGTGGAACCAGGTGGCTGTACAGAGAAGAGGTCAAAGGAGTGGGGGGTTCCAGTGGATTGCTGCCAGGGTGCTGGCTGATTCAGTGTTTTCAGTGCAACTGGTGACCTCAATACCTGACATTGAATTTATTTGTGAGACTTTTTTTAAAAAGTATATTTGATCTGTTCAAATTTAAGAAAAACCTTGAGTTTTCTTATTTCTATGGCACTACTTATTTGCATATGTTACAGTTAAGTAAAGAACATTACTTCTGGATCCAATTGAGTTTGCAGGCAGATAACAAATAGAAAACAAAATAGAGATTCCAGTAAGTGAAAACAGGTCAAAGAAAGGAATGGGACAATAATCAAATAACTAGCAAGGATGCAGCATAGTTTCTATTGTAACAAAACTTCTACCTACTATCATCCTGTTTTGATTCTGATTTAAATTTGGACTGATTACTTACATAGGTACAGCAAGAGAACCATGACCAGAAAAAAAAAAAAAAAATCACTGCATGCCATTCTGAAGTTGAAGACAAACATTCCAGCATTTGGTGCTTCTGGCGACCTCACTGCTGCACCCTAACATGGCAGAAGGACAAAAGGGTGTTCTTTTTAATCTTAAGATCTTTTATAAGGGAAATAATCTCAGTTGTAAGGACCCCATATCTTATCACCTTCCAAAGGCCAAATCTCTAATTCTGTTGCATTGGGGATCAAAATTCCACATGAATTTTGGATAGAACATCATCATTGAACTATAGCATTCTACACTTAATTTTCCCAAATTCATATTCTTCTTACATACAAATGCATTCACTCCATTGTAACAAGACCAAAAAGTCTTACCTCATTTCAATAACAACTTTAAAATCTAAAGTGTCATGGAAATATCACCTAAGTCAGAAATGGTTATGACTTCTTGAGGCAAATTCTCCTGTCTATGAGCCTATGTAATGAAACAAATTTTCTGCTTCCAGAGTAAAATGAGGGGAAAGATGTTGAATCCACAATCAGATTTTAAAAGGAAGAAGCAGGCCAGAAGAAAGAGGTAACAAGTCCTAAATAAGTCCAAAACCCAACAGAACAAACAACATTAAGAGAATTAATAGAATTATAAGCCCATGGACTGCTTTCAGGACCCACTAGACAAGGAGCTGGCCATCCTTGGCCCTAGAGATCATGCCCATATGGCTTTTCTGGGCTCCACATAACCAGCAGCTCTCATAGGTTGCAGTCAGGTACTTGCAGATCTCAAAGGTTGGGATCACATTCTGGAGTTCTGAGGGGACTCTTAGTAGGGGCTGTCTGCATTGGCCCTACTCCTGTGATAGTTCTCTGCCCAAGCCCTGAAGCTCTCTGTGTCATCTTCTGAAATCTAAGTGGAAATAACTATGCTTCCCAAGCTGACATTTTCTACTCACAGAGTTAGCGCCACATAAAAGCCATCGAGATTGGTAGCCTGTGTTCCCTGGAGCCATGACACTAGTTACTCATAAATCTTCAAGAATCCCCAAGGAGCACTATGCTAGAATGTGGACTGAGCAACTTAGGCAGCCCTATCCAGCCAGTGAGCCCCACAAGAGCCTTTAGTTCTCCCCTGAAACTGTTCTATCTTCAAGGAACTGTCACTCTGTGCCAGTAAGAGAAATATCTTTAATTCATTAAGTTTATTGGTACATTTTAGGTATACAGTATGATAACGTTCATCAATGGGAATTTGTACCTTTAAATGATATATCTTGGTTCTTATGAGAACCTATGAGAAGCTAGAGACATTTATAGCTAAATGGATGCACATTGAGCCCATACTCTTAAGTGGAATAAATAGAACACATGTGTAAATACCGAATAGTTTCTCTGGTGTGAGAAACTGAAAGTGTAAATCAGGATCAAAATGTATAATAGATAATGTGAAATAGGAAGAAAAGGTCCAAAGGGGAAGGAAGTGGGAGGGTTAGGGGAAAGGAAAGAAGGGAAAAGAAAAATATGGGAGAAGGAAAATACGGAAACAAAGTCTTTGTAAATTGTCAGAAAAATATTTTTAGATTTTTAAAATTTCATCAACTGGTCCCATAGCTACAACCTTGGTTTTTCTGTTTGTTTGTTTGTTGCTTTCTACTGATGAAATACACAAAGGCCCTTATAGTTTTTGACCAGATTAACTAACATACTTTGTACAACATTTAGTAATGTCTCATTATGAATATTTACAGATTTATGGTGTGAATACTATGAAATGTATTTAACGAGAACTGCAATATGTGTGTTTATTCATAAGCAGTAATGTTCAAAGGTGACATTAAGAATTAACACTACAATCAGTATACACTTCTTTTAATTTAAAGGCATGTGCATTTGAATTTGTGCTATTTGAAACACATTATACAGATATCTACCATGTTTTTACTGTTGATACTAAGTCCCTGCTTAAACTATCATTCTTAACATCTTTAAAATTCTTAAACAGATTAGAAATTTTGTTACTTAGACTTGATAATTGTTCTTGTTTTCTTATTCTTGAGTTTTATGTAAATATTAAATTTGGAAAATGTATCAAATAGCTTTTTGATAGAATTGTTATATATTTATTATTTAATCAACCATAGAATCTTGGTGGCAAACGAAAGTAAGCGCTAATGAGTTCATAAGTTGGCAAGTTGCACAGCTATTTCTAGAAGTTGCGCAGCTAAGTGTGAATAAATATTTCTGCTGACTTTAACTCTGAGTGAACTGGGTATTCTGCTCCAGGTGTCTCTCAATGTCCTCCTGGGACCATTGGGTTGGACTAGCCTATCATTTATACCTTTGCTGTAGAAGCCAAAGAGAACAAGCACAAGTATATAAATGCTTTCCCAAGTCTTTGCTTACAGCAGTGATGTGAACATCCATTTTTCCAAACAATTCATATGTCCAAGACAAGGGTCAAAGAAAAGTCACATGATGTAACATTTTCTCCTATAACTAAAGAGAGTAAAGAGTTGGAACAATTCAAGGTTTAAACTGGCAATCTTCAATAATTTAAGTGGTCAGAAACACATAATTTATATTCTATTTTAAATTACTTGTTTTTTGTTTAATAAATAGGAAAATAGCATAAGTGAGGTTTCCAGATACATTAACTGACCATGATATTTTCTCATTATAATTATTTGTGGAACTGAAAAAAGAGCTAGGACACTAGGCCACAAATATTTGAATTAAGTGTCTATCGTGCTTTTTTCAAAAAGTTCATTTTATAAGATTTTAGAACTGACTCTTCATTTTGACATTGAGCTGTATATTCAAACACGCACCCCTGATGGTACTTCCCTTGTGACTGATGTTATGATGATTAGACTAAGAACTGTCTTTGAAGAAATATTGTATGACAGACAGTATCTTGATTAAAATGAACTTTAATTAAGATAAATGAGGCAGCTTAGTCATCTGTTTGGCATGATGAGCCCTGAATCTTTAAAATAACATTAAAAGTAATGAAAAGAGTTTCCATTTTCTTATTGAAAATGCTGACTAGATTTAGAGAAGGTAACCTGTCTACCTGTGCCCCAGCACACACCTCTCAGAAAGCACTGACACAGAAATTTTATTAGTGATCTTCCCACACGGTGGACTCTATTGAGTACAAAACATCATGTAAATCTGCCAGTCAACAAAATTTGTTTCAGAAAAGAAAAAAAAAATAAGCAAAGTTAAACCTCATTGAGGTTGATATGCTCTTCTTTTGCTTGACAATGTTATCTCTTTTTATTCTTGTCTTAATCCAGATACTCCAAAGTAATTATATGGTATCTTAAACTTGGATATTCACTCCTTACACTTGATTGGAACAACTTGTATATGTGCCTGTGTTTATTTTCTACTGCTATGTAAGGAATAACCATAAATACAGAAGCTTAACATAACAAAACTTTCTTACTTTTGAATTCACAGAGGTAAGGATTCCAGGCCTGAGTTCACAAGATGTTGGTCTCTCCATGCTAAAATCCAGGTGTCATTTGTAGCCAACATGTTAGTTGATGCTCACAGTCCTTTTCCCAGATCATTCAAGTTATTAACAAAATATTTGTGCTAGTTGTAAGCCAGAAATTGCTCCCAGCTGCTTGAATATCTTTTCATAAAGTGATTGTATTATTTGTGAAAGAAACAAGGAATATGTTTTAAACTCATAATAAAACATTTGAAAGTTTGAACCCTTATTTAGAGAAATGGACTTTTAGCATCATACTCAATGTTATAATCTACTATTTCAACATTAGATTATTTAAGCATTCTGTCCTATTAAAATATGTGTGATACAATTTTTCAAATGTTTTTTAGGTAGAGACCCATTGATATGATTTTCTTAGTTTTCTTGAAGGAGAGAGTAGTTTAAGAATAAAGATGTCATAAAGGAAAAGATTTTGGAGTTCCTCTACTTGAAGGGACTCAAATTTTGTTGCCTAGGGATTTGCAATGGGAATGGATGAACGTTAGAGGGAAAAGCACATAGGAAGGCAAATGCAAAGTATCATGGCTGTAGCTTGCACAATCCAGTGACTGCACACAGGATCCTACATCAGAAAATACTTTTATAGTAACCTTTATTCATGGATGAATGAGTACAGAGTGGCTTAATACTCACTTTCATTCCAAATGAGTCCTGGGAGTGTGCATAATCCTTAGAGAGAAGGAATCTTGAAAACAAGTTGAAGGTAAAACAGAAACCAGAATCTAAATAATAATAATAATAATAATAATAATAATAATAAATAATAAATGATCTAAATAAACTGTAAATATACAAACTTATTTGTTGAAATTATTTTTTTTCAGTACTAGGGATTGAACTCAAGAACTTCACCTTAAAGTGTATCCCCAGCACTGTTTTTTTCTTTTGAGACATGATCTTATTAATTTGCTGAATTACTCAAGCTAGGCTCAAACTTGCAATTCTCCTTCCTCAACTCTCCTTCTTAGAGTGTTGGTGATATAGGAGAAAAATGTAACTCCCGAGCTGCTAGATGTCAGATACAATGAGTTTGTGTTCCCCAAAATCAAAGAATGAACTCTAAGGAATAACACAGGTTGAGTAGAAAAATTGGTGGTGGGGGGATAGGAATGGGGATAGAAATAGCTCCTGAGAAACAGGAGGGGTTCTGAATGGGTTGACAATGATTCCACTTCTCTGCGAAGGTTTTATAGAGCAAAATCATGAGGTGGGTGCAACATGGGTCTAAACTAAATGAACAAATAACATCATAACTATAGCTGCTTGGCAAATATTGGTCCAATAGTTGTGAGGGCATATGAATGACATCATTAATCTTGGCTGATAATCTATAGTTTTAGTCTTGTCTTTAGTCTTAGTTTTAGTAGTCTTAGCTTTAGTGGGTGGGAGAAAATGGCCCACCCCCAATGAGATAATGATTAATTATACAAGACATCTTAAAAGGGTGGTACCAATAATCTCAAGCTCCTGTTTATTCCTTAGGGAAGCATTTAAATCTGACCATTGTGATTTTATTTTCTTTAGATGTGCATAGCCCTATTGATTGTCTATAATATTTCTACCTAATTTAACTGTCTATCAGATTGGGAATACAGACATATATCACTATGCCCCACTAATATTTGTATACATACTAGAAAATCATACTCTGTCACAACTCTGTTATATTTTTCTTACAATATAAATTTCTCTTTTGGTATTTTTTTCTTAACCCACAGTTAATTTTGCTGTAAATCCAGGAAAAGTGTTGAGGTTGCTAGATAGACATTAATTGCCTGCTTTTTGTATATAGTTAGAATAAAAGCCATAATGAAAGCCCACTTAATGATTCAGGAAAGACATTTAATTCCTATGAATATGATATTTGCTTTTAAGACCCCCGCTGCTCAGTAGAATTTCTAACTCATTATAGATCTCTATTAATGTCACTGTATACAAATAGATATCTAAAAGCAAAATTGCTTAAACTAATTGATATTTTTCTGCTTTCTTTCTCTTTCTTTACCTTAAAAATACAGAACATGACTAATCTTTTTAGGTAGATAAATACAATGTTCTATGAAAATATATACTTTGAGAAGAACCAAGATGTTAAACATGGATTCAGAAATATTCTTAAGAAGAAAATAAACATTGTTATATAAAAATATGACAAATGAATTTCAAAATGACAGGGAAATTATATAGAAGAAACTGTTATATTCATTTTTGAAAGAATTTCTTGATTACGAAGAACAATTAAACAATGATTTCTTAAAAAGGACTCAATAGCATTTAAGTAACAAGTCAAAGCAATCAATACTAAATAATATCATTTTAAAATACATATGTGTTTTTAAATTTCCTTGTATTTTGTTCAATGAATTAATTTAACTTGGTTTTAAATAAAAATAATTAATCTAGCATTTGGCCAGCCATCATCTAACCACACCAAATTGTTCTCCAAGAATTAAAAGCAAAAACTAGTAAAAAAATTTTTTTTGAGACAGGGTCTCACTATGTAGTTCAGGCTGTTCTCAAACTCATGATGTAGCTCAGGCTGGGCTCAAACTCACAGGATCCTCCTGCCTCAGCCTCCCAAGTGTTGGGATCACAGGTGTGAGCCACCACACCCAGCCTAAGATTTTTTAAAATATTCGATCATTTAGTATGACTGTGAGTAACTTGGTAGTGAAGATTAGAACAGTTTTATATTGGGGATTTTTTTTCCATTATTTTTCTTATTTTTTAATTGTTCAATGAGAAAATCTTGCCCTTTTCCTTCCTTTCCTAATTTGATAATAAAAATGTCTCTGATGTCTCCATCAAAATAAGAGTGAATAAACATGAAGAAATAATCAAGAAAGGAAAGAAAAGTCAAGCAGTGTGCTATAATTGCAAAATTAGAAAAAAGTAGTACTTCCTTGGGCATATCAAAACTGGAAATTATAGAAATGCACATGAGGGGAGAGCAGGGGAAGGGAGAAAAAAATAAGAACCAAGAGAGATTATGTAAAGGTGCAAATTTTGATGTCATTATATTGTATACCTAAAATGTACCAATAAAATTAAATTTAAAATAAATAAAACTTTTAAAAAAGAAATGCACATGAAATAATTTTCAAGAAATATTATGAATTAATTTTGGTCTAAAAAATTTTCATAGAATCAAATGTATAGATGTTGGCTGTAAAAGTGAATACATTTTGATAAACTTATACATTCATATACCATCTCTGCAGGTAAGATACCAAGCAATAATTTTTTAGCAATAACTCCTTAAATCCAACAGATCCTTGCCATTTCTTGTCTTAAGTCTTTTTACATCAGTTTTTGATGTGGTTGGTTAGATTCTAACTTTCCTTTTGTGCATATACCACTCCATTTTTCTATTATCTGGCCTTTTCTGAATATTTCTCAAGAAATGTTATTTTCTTTAACTTTTAAATTTTAATATATATATATAGTGGGGCCACTTTTCCTCCTGTATACCTTCCATAATGATTGTATGTATAATTTTTTTTCTTAATTTGTATATCAAGTCAAAATTTCTGTCTTGAGTTGCTGACATTTAAAAATAATTATTACAACGTCCTAATATCACATCAGAGTCAGCATATCAAAACTAGTTCTCCAATGATTGTCTTCTTAAAAAAGCAGTGATAACAGAGATTTATAGCTGCTCTAAAAGCAAATCTACTATTTTTTACTCTGTCTCTTTCCAGTATACCAAACGATTAGCAAATTCTATTGCGATAGGAGATTAGGGCATTGCAAAAGCTGGCTGTGAAGGCGGGCATGACCTGCTAACTACAAGACCTTGGACTCATGCCAAGAACAATTCCCAAAGCCTTACACAAGGAATTCTCATGAGAATTCAAGCAGGTGATCAATAAATGGCCTAGACCTGATGTCAACCTGAGGGTAGGACCTCAGCACCGCCTCTCAGGACTCAGATGTAAAAGTTCTCCCAGGTTTCCTTGAGATTTAGAAAGCACAAAAGGACACATTGATGCCACGAAGGCTTTGCTATCATAATTTTCTATGACAGGCCATGCTGGGTTTCTCATTCACACTCATGCAGAGTGTACTTTTATCTTTGCTCTCACCCTCTTTTTTTATTTACTTGGTCCAACCTCACTCCCATTCTTCACTTTCACTTTCTCAAATAAACTTTGACCCATGTTATACCCATCTCATAATTTTGCTCTATAAAACTTTTTCAGAGAAGCGGGCTGGTTGACAACCCATTTAGGACCCCCCCCCATCTCTCAGGAGCTATTACTATTTCCCATTCCTATTCCTATTCTATTCCCCACTCCTATTTTATTTTCCATTCCTCTCCCCCACCCAAATTTTCCTACTCTTAACCTCCATTGTTTCTTAGAATTCATTCTTCAATTTCAGGGAACAGGAACTTGATATATCTGACATCTAGCAGCTCAGGAGTCACATATATTTTCCATATATCACTTTCACTCTCAGCATTTATTACACATTGTTTTAGATCATAGTTTAATTTTCTTCTTTCTCTGCTGCTTTACAATATATTAAGATCATATCATACCTTTTTTTTAATAAATCTACTCTACAGAATACATTATGTAAGGTTGGTAGAAATATCAAAAATAAAGTCCTTGAAAAAGAAAGGAATGTAGAAAAGAAAAAAGGAAGAAGTAAGTAACAAAGATAATAACAAAAAAAAACTAAGCAATAGAGAAATAAAACTTCATTTTTGAGAAGGAATGGGATGGAAAGCAATAATTTAATAATTTTGTAAAAGGAGCACTTTAAGGCTTTGAAAATTAGCAATACTATCAGATATGATCTTTTGCAAGCAAAGCTTATTCATGCTGATATACTAGATGGGGAAATCAAAAATGGAGAGAGGCCTGTTTACTAGATCCTGTAGTGTGGTACTGAATCTGAATTAAGGTATTAATATCACACTGGAAAAGGAGAAAACCTATGAATGATATATTCTGATCTTTACAAGTATATGTCTTTGGAAACAATTAAAAAGAAAGAGGTTGTGATTCAGGTAGCACTAGGTAGAACCGAAACTGGCTTTGAGCCTTTAATGATAAAAGATTAAGATAATAGCTTGGCATTTGTCAAGCTAGAGAAATTTAGAGAAGAAATTGGAAGTAATATATGAGTTCAGTTTTATCATAAATTTGGAATATTGGTAGAACCTATACAAAAAAGATTTTTGTTTAGAGGAGGGATTTAGGCTAAGGATGAAGGAAAGTACCTCATTTGAAATTTGCAGCAAGGAATAAGTAAGTACATGTTCTTTGCAGAAAATCACATATCAAGTGTATAATGTCTTCTATCTGCTATTGGCTCCCGGCCTGCCTTTTCCAACCATTTGTTTTAGGAAATTGTAATTGTAAAATTTATCTGCTTCTTTAAGATTTAAATCCTCTGTAATTTCTAGAAGAAATGTCTTTTTCAAGCACCTGAAAGGGCTCCCTTTGAAAACAAATCACCAAGAAAGACAGGGCACCTTTTATCATTCACTAAACTAAAATCAAAATAGATCAAAGATCTAAATATTAAAACAGAAACACTGAATCTGCTGGCAGACAGGTTAGGTAGAAGTCTTGAAGACACTGGAGTAGGCAAAGACTTTTGAACAAAGCCCCCACTGCACAGGAAATATCACAAATAATCAACCACTGGGATCTAATCTTATTAAAAAGATTTTGCACAACAAATGAAACCAGCAACAGAGTGAAGCGACAGCTCACAGTATGGGGAAAAAATATTTGCCAGCTGTTTCTCAGACAAAATACTAATATGCAAAATATATAAAGAACTAAAAGAAAAAAAATCAGACTGCTAAAATTGAAAGACCCAGTGCAAAAATAGGCATGTGAAATAAGTAGACATGTCATAGATGATAAAGTAGAAACAGCAAATAAATATATGAAAAGATGTTCAATATCACTGGTTATTAAAGAGATGCATATTAAAACAATGTCGAGATTCCATCTAACTCCTGAAAGAATGGCTATTATCAAGAAATCAGCCAATAACAACTGCTGGAGTGTGGGGGAAAAGAAACCCTTCTCCACTGTTGGAGGGAGTATAGACTGGTGAAACCACAGTGGGAATAAGAATGGAGAGTCCTCAAAACACTAAAACTAGAGGTTCCATTTGACCCAACTGTTCCCGTTCTTAGTATTTTTCTGAAAGAATTAAAAGCATCATACCACAGTGATATATGCACACATCCATGTTTACAGTGGCACAGTTTATAATAGCTAAATCTTGGAAACAGTCCAAATGCCCATCAACTAATGAATGGATAAAGAAGATATGGGGGTTTTTGTAATCAATGAAATACTATTCTGCCATAAAGAAGGATAAGCTTGCAATGTTTCTAGCTAAATGGATGTACCTTGAACCCATACTCTTAAGTGAAATAAATTAGGTACACATGTTTAAATACCATATTTTTTCTCTAGTGTGAGAAACCAAAAGTGTAAATAAGAAGCAAAATGAATAAGATTTTAGGTAAAGGGAAGAAAATGTTCAAATGAGAAGGGGGAGAAGAGAGGGGAAAGGAAGGAAGAAAAGGACAAAAAAAAAGAATAGAAGAAAAAATAGAAAAAAGCTTTTGTAAATAAAGAGTGGAAATGGGGTTAAAGAGGAAAGAGAAATAAAAAAAAAGAAGCAAGATAGATCATGTACATGTACAAATTCCTTATGATGAATGTTATCAATATGTATATCTAAAATATACCAATAAAAAAGGTTGATGCTTAAAAAAGGTAAAAATACAATAACAACATAAAAAGAGAAATAGGGCATTCATCTCCCAGTCTCTATGGCCTATAGCTGTCAGATTTCAGGAATCAGCAAAAATAGATTGCATAATAACATTGACCACTCCTCCCTAATATCTTCTTGTACTTGTCTACTAGTTCATACCAATGCATTTTAAAAAATACATTTTGTTCCAGTGGAGTGAGGTTCAATGTTTTTCCCCTATTGTAATAGTCTTGACTTCTATTTCAATAGCCTTGAATGTCTTCTTTACTTGTTCATCTCTATCTGGTGTAATTTTTCTCTGACAATAAAAGGATTGAGAAACTTATCCTCTTGTTTCATGTGTTACATCACCTCAATTGTAACAACTAACATATGTGCAGCACTTGGAACATGCTAATCAATTGGCAGTGTTGTGAGTTCTTTACATGAATTAATAGATTTAATCATATTTGATTTAAGAAGTTGATTCTTTCCTCTCTATGGATAAGGAGGAAACTGGAACAGTATTAAAACCAGGCTATGTTTTTAAAATGATTTTTAATTGATTTTTTAATTTTAAAACAGTTGTAAGATCACATTAAAACTAACATGAGATTTCTCAAATATTTCCTGCTTTCTTTCATACAAAGCCTCTTTCCTTATCAACATCTCCCATTAGAATGTTACTTTTGTTACAACTAACGAACCTACTTTGATACATGTTAATCACCTAAAGTCCATAGATTTACATTAAGTTTCAGTTTTGGTGTCATGAATTCAATGAATTTGAGCAAATATAATGACACTTATCCATCATTATACAATTAACTATTTTCACTGATTAAAAGTCATCTGTGGGCTGCGGATTTAGCTCAGTGGCGCCAGTGCCTGCCTCACAAGCACAAGGTCCTGAGTTTGATACCCGGTACCAAAAAAAAAAAGTCATCTGTGAATCTGTGCTCTACCTTTTCATTCCTTACTCACAACCCCTAGGAAACCTCTGATCACTCTGCACATTTCATAGCTTTTCCATGTCCAGAATGTTATACAGGATGTAGACTTTTAGGATTGGCTTCTTAGAAGTGTTTTCCTCCATGTCTTTTAATGGCTAGATAGTTTATTTCCTTTTAGTACTGAACATTAGATTTCATAAAAGAACCACAATTAATTTATCTATTCACCTATTGAAGGTCATCTTGATTGTTTCCAGGTTTTGGCAGTTATTAATGAAACTGAAATCAATTTTGTGTGTGTCAGTGTGTGTAAATTTTTGACCCCTTTGAGTTAATTCCATGCAAAATTCTTGCAAATTATAAGGTAAATCATATTTAGTTGTAAAGGAAGTACCAAACTACCTTCAAAACTAACTGAATAGTTTTTCATTCTTATCAGAAATGAATGATACTTCATGTTGCTCCACATCTGCACTATATTTGCTGTTGACAGTGTTCCAGATTTTGGCTATGCTCACAGGTGTGCAGTGATTTCTCCTTATTGTTTTAATCTTCACTTCTTTGATGGGCATCTTTTCATATGTTCATTTGGCATCTGCATGTCTTCTCTGTGAAGTATTTGTTAAGAGTTTTGGCTCATTTTTTAACAGGTTGTTTTCCCATTGATGAGTTTAAGAATTCTTTATATTTTAAATAGCAAACCTTTATCTGATGTTTCTTTAGCAAATATCTTTCTCCAGTCTGTTTTCTTGCTCTCTTAACTCTGTCTTTCTCAGAGCAGATGTTTTTAATTTTACTGTCATACAGCTCATAAGTTATTTATTTCATGTATCATGTTTTTGGTGTTTTATCTAAAATTCCATCATCAATTAGAGTCATCCAGGGTTTTCTCCTTCTATTACCTTCCAGGATTTAAATAGTTTTATCTTTTTCATTTATATTTAGGATCTATTTTGAATTGATTTTTGTGGAGTGTGCAAAGCTTTTGTCTAGATTTTTGTTTTGCAAGTGGATGTCTATTAATTCCAATACAATTTGTTGAAAATATTGTCATAGATGATTTCATTCTGTATAAACATCCGAGTGTATTTAAACAAATTAAGATTATTATAATGTTTCTAGAAGATATATTATTTTGCAACCACCATCATATATACAACCCATTGTTGACTTAAATATAACTATGAAGTGCATAACTATTCAGTACTTGACTGTTCTTTCTGCATTAGCACACTGTCCAGGTTACTGTACTTTTTTTACAGCAACTCTTACAGTCATGTATTTTCACTCTTCCAACTTTGTTCTATTTCTTCAATATTGTGTGCACTACTTTTGGTCTTTGGCTTTCTGATAGAAATTTTAAATGAGTTTTTTGTGTGTACATGATAACTTAGGGACTTTGTTTGGTATTGGTTCCACATGTTAAACTGGAATGGATAGGCATTTTGACAATATTGCATACTCTTATTCATAATTATGAGATACACCTCCATTTAGTTGAGCTCACATTTAATTTTTATTATAAAAATGAATTAAAATGTCATAATAAAATAAAAGAAAACAACAGCAGTTAATACATTGTGTATCGTTATTTTCAAAGTACTCATACTACAAGACATAAACCAAAAAAATTCTTACAAAAAAGAAACAACAAGATTTCTTTTTAATGAACTAAGTTAAACTAATAGTATAAAAGAAACAAATTAGCATATTGAACTAATTTTGAAAAAACAATATGTAATTTGAGGAAGTATTTGAACTTCTTTGTATTCCTCTTTCTATTCCTCTCTCTCTCTCTCTGTATATAGATGTATATATCTCTGAAGAAGTTCAGGTCTGGCTGGGTCAAGTACGCCGCACTCCGGTCTCTTGAGCATGCTCAGAGACAAAAAACAGAGTTGAGCAAGCTCACTCCAGTGCTTAGAAACTAGATCAAGTCGACCATACCTCCTCACTCTTTGGATCGTTACTCCTTCGCCTCGCCCAGACGATCACCCATACGGCTTAAAATAAATTTAACTATGTTCTCCATTGTGTATAATTATATCCCTTTCCATCCAATTAAATTATGCCAAGGCTAAAGCTGTTATAATCCCGCCTACATAATTGCCCTTTTATTTCACTATATAAACTTGGGTAGTTCCTCAATAAAGCGGAACCATTCCAGAAACCTCCCCGGAGTCGGCTGGTGACTCTGCACCTTACCTTCCCGGTCCGGGCTCCTGAACCTAGGTCTGCGAGCGGGCTTGCGAATGACAACATATCTCTATCTATCTATCTGTCTATCCATCTATCTATCTATCTGTCATCTATCATCTACCTATATCTATCTATCTCTATATATAGTGTTTCTCATCTAAGAGAAACCATGAGATATTTGAGTCATATGTTTGACTTATTTTACTTAACATTGTTTTCTAGTTCTATCCATTTTCCTATGAATGCCTCAAGCTTATCTTTATTTATGTCAGTGTAGTACTCCATTATGTATAAATATCTCATTTTTCTTATTTATTCATCTGTTGTTGGACATGTATGCTGTTTTGGGATCAATCTATTATAAATTGTGCTGCTATTAACATGAGTATGCATGTATCCCTGTAAAATGCTGATTTTAACTCTTGGGAAGACAGCTTGAAGGGGGATAGTTGGGTCAAATGAAATTTCTGTTTTTTGTTTTTTCAGTAATCACTAAACTGATTTTCATAGTGGTTGTACTGGTTTACATTCATACCATCAGTGTAGAAGAGTTCCTTTCTCCCTCATCCTTGCCAATATTTGTGATTATTAGATTATGAGTTCAAAGGAGAAGGGGAACATGGTGGTGGGGAGAAAAGGAACAATAAAATAGAAAGAATAAATGAAAACAAAGCTTTTGTACATAAAGAGGGGAAGAAGGGTCAAGGGGGAATAGAAAAAAGAAGTAAGATATATCATGTACAAGTACAAATTCCTTATGATGAATGTTATCATTATGTATATCTAAAATGTACCAATAAATATTTTGCTTCAAATAAATGAAAAAAGATTATGGGATGATAGTCATTCTTTCTAGGGTAAGATGGTATCTCAGTATAGTTTTACTTTGGATTCTCTGATGTCCAGTGATTATGAGAATTTTTTAATGATTTATTGACCCTTTGTACTTTTGAGAAATGTCTATTCATTTTGGTTGCCCATTTTTTTTTATTTGGTCTTTTATTCTTGGGAGTCTAATTTTTCTGAGTTCTTTCTATATTCTTTTTAAAAAAATTCATTATATGAACCAAGACATATCTTTGTATGCTCTTTGTATTAGTCTTCTCTTCAAGGAATATCTGACACAACTTTTTTTCCCCCACTTTGTAGATTGTTTCTTTGCTCTGTTGGTTGTTTTCTTTGCTGTGTGGAAGATTTTTTTCCATTTCATTTTGTTTTAGTACATGTTTTCAGCACATAATGATCACATTCATCATGTGGGATTTGTACAGGTGCATAACACATTTTAATTCTTTTTCTCTCCTCTTCCTCTCCCCTTCCTCCAAGCTTTCTTCCCCTCTTCTGTAGAAGCTTTTTATTTGGATATTACCCCATTTGCTGATTCTTGGTACTATTCTTTGTGCCACTGAGTTCTGTTCAGAAAGTTCTTGCCCACATCTGTGTTCAAGATTTACATATTTTTTTCTTATAGCAGATTGTGTTTCTGTTTTAACATTTAGATCTTTGATCCATTTTAATTTTAGTTTAGTGCATGGTGAGTTACATGAATGTGGATTATCTGCATGTGGACATCCAATTTCCCAGCACAATTTATTAAAATGGCTATTTTTCCTCTATATTTCAAATAGCTGTATGCCTGGGGTTATTTCTGCTTCTTTTATTCTGTTCCATTGATCCACAAGCTTATTTTTGTGTCAATACCATGCTGTTTTAGTCAGTGTAGCTTTATAGTATAACTTCAAGTCTAGAATTGTGATGCTTCCTGCTTTTCTTTTGGTATCCAGGATTGCTCTTGCTATTGTGAGTCTCTACTGATTCCAAATAAATTTTAGGATTGTTTTCTCTGGCTGTGAGAAATGACATTGATGTTTTGATTGAGATTGCATTAAATACGTATGTCAGTTTTGAAAGTGTGGCCATTTTGACTGTACTGACTCTGCTATCCAGGAACAAGGGCTATCTTTCCATTTTCTGATATTCACCATGCTTTTCTTTTTCAGAGTATTGTTTTTGTTAGTGTAGAGGTCTTTCACTTCCTTAGATTAATACCTAAGTAATTTTTGATGTTACTGTGAATGGTATTGTTTTCCTAATTGTTTTTTCAGTAAATTCATTATTAGTATGTAGGAAAGCTATTGATTTTGTGTTTACTTTGTATTCTGCTATACTCTGCTGAATTTGGTTAGCAATTCTAGGAGTATTGTAGTGGAGATTTTTGGATCTCATAAGTGGGATTATGTCGTTAGCAAATAATGTTTTGACTCCATGCTTCCTTACATGGATTCCTTTATTTTTTTCTTCCCTGATTGCTCTAGCTAATATTTTGAGGACTATGTTGAACAGGATAGTGATAATGGACATCCTTGTCTTATTCATCATTTTAGAGGGAACGTTTTCAGTTATTACCCATTTAATATACTGCTGGCCATAGGTTGGTCATAAATGACTTTTATGATGTTGAAATTAAAGGCCTTCTATAACTATTTTGTTCAAATTTTTTTCTCGAATAGTTGTTGGATTTTGTCAAAGACTTTTTTCTGTATCTATTGTGATGATCATATGATTTTTGTCTTAGGTTTTTTCCTTGTTTTTTTTTTGTCCTTCTTTATGTGTTGTTTGGTCTTTTTGATATTTGTTCCATCCAGTTTGCCAGTACCTTGTTAAGGATTTTTCCATGCATGTTCATTAGAGAAATTGGCCTATAGTTCTATTTTATAGTTTAGTCATTGGTTTCAGAGTCAGCTTAGAATTAGCTCCTGAGGATGATTTTGGAAGTACTCCTAACTTTTCAATTTCATTAAAAATTTGAGGAATATTGTTGTTATATCTTCCCTAAAGTTCTTGTAGAATTTGGCTGTGAATCTGTCAGGTCCCAGGCTTTTCTTAGTTTGTAGTTTTTAAATATATATATATATATAATTATTATTACTGCTTCCATTTTGTTTCCTGTTATCAGATTGTTAAGTATATTATTGGATTGTTCAAGACCACATTTAATTTTAATTATAATTTTGTAGGTTTCCTCAAATATTGTTAGATTTATAATTAAACTTTTCATTTTGGATTGGGCTAACATATTTTTTTTAATTTCAAATTCTACTTGCTTATTACTATTTATAGTAAAGTTGTATATAGTTGGCTTTTTCATATTGACTTTATAACCTACCATTTTGCAATAATCAGTCATTATTCCTTTGAGTTTTTAGTCAATTCATTTTTACCTCTACACAGATGATCTTGTAATCTGCAGATACAGTTTTTGTTTTGTTTTGATTTTTCAGTACCAGGAATTAAACTCAGGACCCTCCTCTTGCCAGGCAGACATGGCACCACTAAACTACATCCTTGGCCCTACAAATACAATTTTATTTCTTTCTGCTGAATCTGCATTCCTCTCCTCCCCTCCCCTCTCCATCCCTCCCCTCCCCACCTCTCTCTTCTCCTCTCCTCTCTTCTGATTTCCTCATATTTTCTTTCAGAATATCTTGAGTATCAAGTATGACATTTAAAAGAAAAATGCGAAGGCATATCTTTACCTTGTTTCTGAGCTTTGTTGGAAGTTTTGAGTTTCTCACCATTAAGTACAGTGTTAGCTAGAGTTTGTTTGGCAGATATTGTTTATCCAGTTGAGAAAGTTTCTCACTATTCCTAGTTCATTGAGTGGTTTTAAATTTTGTTTATATTTAATATCCCCCTTGAATGAGCGCTGTGTGCTTTTTCTGCATCTATTGATATGATCTTGCCATCTTTCTTTGTTAGCTTATGACATAATTAATTATATTAACTGATTTTTGAATGTTTAACCTATTATTAAAAAGATTGTTTGGTATAATCCCATTTGTCTACTTTTGCTTCTTTTTCCCATTTTTATTGTCTTATAAAAATTGCCTATAGCAGTACACTGAAGTGTTGTTCCAATTTTTTAGTGATTTCATTGCTTCAGGTCTTATACCTTTGGTCTATTTTTACTTTATTTTTGTAAATGGTGAGATGCAGGGATCTAGTTTCATTCTTTTGCATGTGAATATCCAATTTTCCAAGTATTACTTGTTTCAAAGCCTGTCCAGGTTTCCAATGTATGTTCATAGTTCAAAGATCAGCTGGCTTGCTACCCAATGATATAAAAGAACAAAGTATTAGCACTTACAAGACAAAAGAATCTTATACAATATTACCAGGAAAAAGCTAAAATGAAAAGAATGCATGCTGTATGATTCTAAATGAAGTCAAAGAGGAGTCAAAAATATAAACTTGGTAATAATACAAACATACATATTGAATGAGAAAGAATAGAAGAAAGCTTTCCAGTGGGGTGAAAATGCTTTATTTCCTGAGTATGTGTGGTATTCTGTTGCCCACATTTTTTCCAACTTATCTAACTTTGTAAGTTCTTTGGGCAATCGAATTCCAAAAGGGAAAAGAAATAAAATAAGAACTACAAAGTATTTAGGAAAACAATAATGAAAACTGTACGCATGATAGGAAATTTGAGAATTTAACAAGATACAGATTAGCTATTGTCTCCCAGACCATGCCAAGGACTTTAATTCTATGTAAAAGCCATAAAATGATTTTTAATTGGTAGAAGATGTAGCAGGGCTTTATTTATGTATTTTCACAGATCTTATTTTTTAGGATAATTTTAGTCTCACAGAAAATTGAGCAATGATATGATTGTAATTCAAATTGACCTACCAACACAAGTAAGGTAGTACATGCCTGTAAACCCACCACTCTGTGAGGCTGAGGCAGGAAAATCACAAATTTGAGCCCAATCTGCACAACTTAGTTTCTTAGTGAGGACTTTTCCCAAAATAAAAAAGAATGAAAAAGGAGCTGGAGATGTAGTTCATTGTGAGGCCCATGGGTTTAATTCTTAGTACCACCAAAGAAAAGGAAAACAATACCCTCTCCCAACATTATGATTTTGAAAGTTTAATTGCCAGCTAATAAGCTTTCGGAAAGGGGTCATATCACGACGTGTATAACTTCATCAAGTGCATTAATTCACTTATGAATTCATTAACTAAATGGACAATTCGGAGGTCACTGATGTATATGCTTTTGAAGAGAATATCTTGTCCCTGGCATCAGTCACTGTCAGTCACTGTCTCCCTGTATCTCTGTCTGTCTACATCTGTCTCCCTCTGTCTCCTTCTTCCTTCTCTCCGCCTCCCCCCCACTTCCTGGCTGACATGAGATAAACAGCTTTCTTTCTCTACACCCTACTTCTTACTGTTTCTGCTTGCCACAATCCTAAAAATTGATAAGACTAGACAAATGTGGACGGAAACCTTTGAAATAGTCAAAAATGAACATTTCCTATTTTACAATGATTTATGTCTGGTATTTTTCACAGTGACAAAAAGCTGAGTAACAGCAGAAAGTACAGAGTTCCCATGTTCACTCTGCCCCACCTCCCTCCAATACACACACACATACACACACAAGATCATCCCCCGTTATGAAAGTCCCACAGTAAAGTGGTACATTTATTACAATCAAACCTATATTGACAAGCTTGTATCACCTAAAGTCCATAGTTTCCATTAGGGATATTTTTGATGGTTGTAAGTTCTCTGATGTTTGCCAAATACATAGGGACATGAATCTACCATTGTAGTATTATGCAAAAGAATTTCACTGTCCCAAATTAAAAGTCCCTTTGCTCCTCCTTCTTAGCTCTTAGCAACTACTGATCTTTTCCTGTCTCCACAGTTTTGCTGTTTTCAAAATATTTGTTTTTATATGTTTTTTCACTGTGTAAGGACATGACTAAAGACGAAGTTATTGCAGTATTATGGAGGAGTAAAATGTTCCAAGTTAGGGAGATAAAACCCCATATGTGGAGAATATTTAAGATATATATTGGTAATAAGACTCAGACATAGATGATGAACAAAAGAAAATGATATAAAATGACTAAAGTATTGGGCTTAAACAAAAGTATGAATTGTATTATTCACAGAAGTAAGGAAAGTATGAGGGTATGAGAACATGAGTTTCATTTGGGACATTATTTTAAAATATCCAAGTTAATCAGGTTTGGAGGTCAATAGAGAGTGTCAGGAGAACATGTTCTTAAAATCACCAGAAATAATGAGATCATTTTGTTAGAGATTTTAGGAGAAAAATGCCTGGTATCAAATCTTGAGACCAAATATTGAAAGAAGGCATGGAGAGAATGCTGCAATTGAAACTGGGAGGAAGTGGTCAAGGAAGTGCATGCAGAAAGGGTGGTGTTATTCAGTAACTTTACAGGATTTGGGGGAAGAAAGGAGTTTTTGCCAGAGTTAAATAATGCTCCCAGGAAAGCCACGTGAAATTGAAATTATTCAGAGATTCACTATGTCAGCAGGAATGTCATTGGTGATTTCTATAAGGACGGATAAGTAGGGAAATAGGTGGTAAAAAAAATGCCAGATAAAAAACTAAAAACAGAACAACAAAAGGAACATAGCTATATTTCTGACAGACAGGGACATTTATATAATTAAAAGAAATCTACAACCTGTCAATTTGACACTTCTTTTGTCTTTAAGAAAATACCATTTCAAAGCAGATTGGACTTTAAATGAAAAGTGAATTAAATGAGGCTTAGACCATAATATATACTCTAGATATTTTTTAAAAAACTAATTCTTACATGTGAAATATTTTAAAAAATTTTTTTGAAGCAAAGCTTTTTTTGGTACATTTTAGATATACGCAATGATAACATTCATGATAGGGAATTTGTACTTGTATATGATATATATTGCTTCTTTTTTCCACATTCTCCCTTCTCTTCTACCCTTCTTCCCCTCCTTATATACAAAAGCTTTATTTACATTTTTCTTCTTTTCTCTTTTTTTCTAGTCTTTTCTTCCCACCTTCTTTATTCCCCTTCTCATATTAACATTTTCTTTCCACTTTCTTATATCTATTACACATTTTGGTCCTTATTTACACTTTTACTTTTGGTTACTTACAACAGAGAAATCATGCGATATTTGAATATGTGTCTCTGATTTATTTTACTTAACAGTACATATCCATTTAGTTGGAAATATCTCATGCTTATCCATCTCTATGACAGAATAGTACTCCATTGTATAAAAAATCCACATCTTTATCCATTCGCTGGTAGATGGATACTTGGGCTGTTTATAAGATTTAGCTATTACAAACTCTGCCACTATAAACATGGGTGTGCATATATCACTGTGGTATTCTGCTTTTAATTCTTTCTGGAAGATACCAAGAAGAGGAATAACTGGGTCAAATGAAAACTCTAGTTTTAGTTTTTTGAGGAATCTCCACAATGATTTCCACAGTGGTTGCACCACTCTACCCTCCCACCAACAGTGGAGAAGGGTTCCTTTTTCCTCAAAGCCCCTCCAGTATTTGTTATTGACTGATTTCTTGATCATAGCCATTCTTTCTGGAGTGAGGTGAAATTTTAGTGTTGTTTTCGTTTGCATCTCCTGAATGACCAGTGATGTTGAACATTTTTTCATATATTTAATTTGTTTCTACTTTGTCATTTGAGAAATGTCTAGTCATTTCAGATGCCCATTTTTGGATTGTGTCTTTAAATTTTGTGGGTCTGACTTCTTTTTTTTTTTAGTTCTTTATATATTCTAGATATTAGTCCTTTGTCTGAGGAACAGCTGGCAAAAATCTTTTCCCACACTGTGAGCTGTCTCTGCACTGTGTTGGTGGTTTCTTTTGTGTGCAAAAGATTTTGTTTAATGTAGGTTTTATATTTTTGTTTTGTCTTGATTTTTTTTTTTCAGTACCAGGGATCAAACTCAGTACATTGTGCTTTCTAGGCAGGCTCAGTGGCAAGAGAGTTTTAATAAGATGAGATCCCAGTTGTTGATTCTTTGAGATATTTCCTGTGCAATCAGAATTTTGTTCATTAAGACTTTGTTTATACTGATGTCTTCAAGAGTTCTACCTATCCTATCTTCCAGCAGATTTAGTGTTTCTGTTTTATATTTAGATCTTTGATCCATTTTACTTTTAGTTTCGTGCATGATGAAAGTTATGAGTCTAATATTAATCTTCAGCATGTGGAAAGCCAGTTTTTCCAGCACCATTTATTAAAGAGGCTTTCTTCCTCTTCTAGTGAAGGATGAAGTTGCTTTGCTCCTTTGCCTAAGGAGGCTGAATCATAAGGTGGCTGAGTATGTTTGCAGTTGTTTCTAGATCTTCTAATCAGTTCCATTGATCCTTGGGTTTGGCTTTTTTTTTTTTTTGCCAGTACAATACCATTTTTATCACAGTAGTTTTTCTGTATAATTTCAAGTGAGGAATTGTTATGCTCCCTGCCTTGCTTTTTTGCCAAGAATTGCTTTTGCAATTCTAGGTCTTCTCTGGTTCCAAATGAATTTTAGGTATGTTTTTCCTAATTCTGTGAGATATGCTACTGGATTTTGATTGGGATTACATTTAATCTGTATAACAATCTTGTAAGTATGACAATTTTCAGAATATTGGTTCTTCCTACCCAAGAACAAGGGAAATCTTTCAATTTTCTTGTTACTTCTTCAATCTTCTTTTTCAGAGTGCTGTAGTTTTCCATGTAAAGGTCTTTTATTTCCTTCATTAAATTGATTCCTACATATTTATTTTTTTGGATGCTGCTGCAGAAGTTGTTGTTTTATCATTTTTTATCACAGTGAGTTTGTTCTTTGTGTACATAAGGATATTGATTTTTGAGGGTTGACTTGGTATCCAGCTATGCTACTGAATTTGGTTATTAAATCTAGAAGTCTTCTGGTAGAGGTTTTTCAGACTCCTATGTAGAGTATCATGTCATTCTCAAATAATGATAATTTAACTTCTTTGTTTCCAATCCTTATTCCTTTTATTTCTTTCTCTTGTATAATTACTCTGGCTAATGTTTCTAAAACTCTATTTAATATGAGTGGTGATAGTGGACATCACTGCCTTGTTCATGATTTTAGAGTGAAAACTCAGTTTTTGTCCATTTAATATGATGTTAGCTGTTGGTTTGTTATAGATGTGGACTTTTTATCAGATTGAGATAAAGACCACCTATTCCAATTCTCTGTAGGGTTTTTAATCATGTGTGAAAATTAATTGAACAAAAGCCATTATTTTGAAACTTAGGCACTTTTATATTAGACAAACACATGAGAAAAATATGAAGAGCAAGTATTTTCAAAGGAATGGTTGACTACAGCTTAATTACACTGCTTATATCTAAAATGTACATTATCCAAACTGATGCAGCCATTAGATTTAAAGTGAAGTAGAGTAATATATTTCAGGAATATGATTTTTAATTTAATATTTCAGGTAGCCTTGGGCCTTGTGTATACCTTATGCTTGTGAAACTATGGCTGTGTAGATTGTATAAAAGCTATGCTGAGAGGTAGGAATTCAATAAAATTATTATATAAGCAGCTTATTATTAAGATTTATATTTGTACAACAATAAAAAACATTTCTTGTATTGTTTTTTGTTTTGTTTTGTTTTTCTTAAATTCTTTTATTGGTACATTTTAGGTAAACAATACATTTACATTTCTCATTGAGTTCCTGTACCTATACATGATGTATCTTTGTTCTTATTTTTCCCCCATTACCTGTGTGCCCTTCATCCCCTCCACCCTTCCCTATTTACACAGACTTTGTTTCCATTTTTTTTGTCATAATTTTTCCTTTCCCTTCTTTCCTTTCCCCTTCCCCTCCCACCACCCCTACCTCTTTGGACCTTTTCTTCC
>NW_004624769.1:2941007-2960801 GCF_000247695.1 Heterocephalus glaber
TCTCTCTCTCTCTCTCTCTCTCTCTCTCTCTCTCTCTCTCTCTCTCTCGCTTTTCTTTTTTTCTTTCTTTCTGCTTTCTCTTGATAAGACTGGGGACTGAACTCAGGGTCTCACACAGGCTAACCAATCCCTGTAGCACTGAACAATATCCTCAGTTCCTGTAATTATTTTATTGCATGGCCTCTGTAAGTTTCTCTGGCTTTGAACTTGTGATTCTCCCAATTGCATCTGTGTCCCTGGCTTCAACAGGATTTTGATGGGACCAGTGACACACATACTATGGTCAAAGTCACTAACATCATACCTGCCACCAGGCATAGACAACTCCAAGAAGAAAGCTTAAAAGATTTCATTCTGATACCTAAGAAAATGTAAATACAGTAAGCTGCTAATATTATTTTCTATTTTAATCACTTAATTAAATGAACAATCCATTTTCTACAAGTTTAAGCATTTTAATATGGTAAATTTTACCTCTCAATTGAAATATAAGGAAAAAAGTGGTAAAAGCTGTTTTTCTTCAATTAATAATATGTGAGAATTCAATTTGTTTTTATTGTGCTTTCAGTGGTTTCAAAAGTTTTCACATAATTATAGAGAAGGTAGTGTCCTTTATACAGATGACTTTTAATATTCTCATTTACTTATTAGGGAATTGTAGTTACTAATATTTGGGTTTCAATAAGGTCACTTTCTAGTTTCCATGGATTGACATTCAGTATTAAGTACTAAAATGGGACCAAAATAATGTACCTCAGTTGAGAGATGATAAATGATATGAACTAAAACTATATTTGTACTAACAGTCATATTTGAAGATAGGTTAACTAACCCTAAAAATAAGAGGCATATGGTTCACATGTGAGGCATTTGGACTGATAAGACAAACAAACTAAAGGACTGGTAACTTAAATAGAGGTCTTATATTTTAGAAATATATACCATGAGAAACTAAAATGAATCACAACCGTCAAGAAATATAAGTGCTAAAAGTAGTGGGAAAAAGTACATTCATATAATGCTGTAGTTTTACCAGAAATTCCACATGGTAGAAAATCAGATTGATGGATAAATGTAGACCCCCAAAACTTTAAAATGTACTTTAGTTCACTAAAAATATCAAAGCAACACCATACAACATATTAGTAATATATCAGATTAGCCATTTCCTATTTATATAACTAATCACATGCTTTTTAATTGTTCTACATATATACATAGGTATGTACTTGATATATCAGGAACAACTGATGATATTACTAAAATATAATAAAGGAAATATAATAATCAATATGTGCTTACCAAATACCTGATACCCTCCTACATGTTACAGTCATATTATATGATCCTCACTACTCTGATCTATATATATTATAAAAATAAAGAGTGAAATTATTTTACAACAAATCCTAGTCACTCTTAATGTAGAGAAGAAAGTCTATAAAAGAAGACCTAGGCCCGAGGGTGTACCTTAGTGGAAAAATGAATGTTTGACGGGTTTGTGGCTGTGGGTCCAAGCTCCAGCACCAACCACTATAAAATAAATGCATAAATAAATAAATACACAAGCACATAAAGAATCAAGTGACTCTGTATTTTTAATCCTATGTAATTAACGTGTATATCATAAATATGACCTCATCCTTCAGCATAGATTGCAAATTTTAAATTAGTTGATGGAGTATATCACAAAACTTTGAGTTGCTAATATACTATTGTAATCCTTTTATCTTTTTAATGTATTTTTAGAGTATTGTGAAAAGATATTCAAGTTATTATCATTTAACATAATTTTAATGAAGTGTTCCCCTCATCTGACATTATCATATCACTAATTAAAAGCTTCATTGTTTGAGAAGACTAGAGAATGGAAAATATACCTTTTTCCCTCCTTTAGTTTTGTTCTAATAGGTGAGAAATAGCACTTGCACTTGCAAGTTATTTTCACCTCAGCGCTTTTAGCAAGATTTGAAAATACAGAATAAGTGCTATCATTGAAATTTCTGACATAAATTGTGTTACCTAACGGTTAGTGACTGACCTAAATAAAGTTTTAACTTTGGGTTTGAAAGTTAATTTTATATTTTCTTAGATGTACTGTTGGATGCTATATTTTCTCTGTTTTGCAATTTTGGTAAAGATAAAACTTTTATGTTGTCAAAACTGATATATGTAAGAAAAAACCCTGATATATGTGCAGAATTCAAAGAGATGTTTAAAATAAAATTTGACTTACCTAAAATAAACAAATAGAAACTTGTAATAATTTTATCATTTTCATACTATCAGCATATTGTGATTGGGGTTAAAGATTAAAGACACTTAAGGATAACTTATTAACATATGAATTACCATGAAGAAAACTTCTCTGGATGAACTGAAATAATTTAAAACTAGTAGATAAAGCCTTTTATTAAAATAAATTATTTTATTCAGTATTCATAATTGTTTACATTCTTTGTTGTTGATGAAACATATTATCATAAAGAGTGGCTTAAATTATCATAAATATATGATCTTATAGTTCTGGGGTTTAAAATCCTTCACTGGTATAAACTGGTAGTAAATCTAGGTGTTAACAGGATGTGTTTCTTTCTGGAGGCTCTAAGCAAAGAGATGTTTCCTCACCTTCCTTGAGGCTGCCACATTCCTTAACTCAGGATCTCTTCCACCAACAAAGCCAGCAATTCTGCATCTCTTTGTGGTTTTCTTTCACAGTCACATTCACTATGATTCTGTCATTGTCCAATTCTTCCACATTCAGAATCAGATTGGTACATTGTGCTTATTTAGATAGTGAAGGATTCTCTCTCTATTTTAATGTCAGCTAACTAACAATAGTTCCATATTCTACCTTAATCCCTCTTTGTTAATAATATATTCACAGATTTCGGCGATTAGGATAATTGATATATATTGGGAAGGCATAATTTGATCACAAAAACTTATGCTTGGTTTAAATTTTAAAATGACTGATTCTAGATTCTTTCATTAAGACAAGTAGCAATTATCAGTCTATTTTTCTGATGTCATACAGTTTTCTCTTTGTTTTTCTGTATGGTTACTCCACAAATATTCAAAGTGTGGAAAATTCCATTTGGGACAAGGAAAGATAAGTATAGAGTTAGTTAATAGAATGTAAATGAAGATCTCCCTGGACTTCCTTACCAATTAATTCTGAAAACATGACCATTATTCATAAGTAAGAAACATTTCATAGGATACTGACTTCAATGGAAAAGGAAGAAGGCCAGGGATTTAGCTCAGTGCTTTCACTGCCTGCCTTGCAAGCGCAAGGACCTGAGTTTGATCACCTGTACCAAAAAAAGAAAAAAGAAAGAAAAGGAAGAGATAAGGATAGATAAGTTTGTTCCACTTTCTCTGTTGGCAAAATGTGGATATGGATTATGGTCTAAAAGTACAAAGAATATATTTTGGGATAAGAGAGCATTAATAGGGTGATTGATTTTGAATTATCATTAAACTGTTCAAAATTAATTTAATGACTCAACATCTTGGTGTAATGTAAAGGGGTCCAGTTTAACCTAAGAATAGACTCCTTCAAACAGTATACAAATCTTTTGAAAAAGTAAAAGACTTGAGGGACTCCACTGGCCACTTGCTGAGAACTTATATATAAATCAGCAAAAACATAGGCAGATCCACCTTAAAAACTGTAGAAAGTGTGCAGTTTGTGTTCTAATTGCCCCATCCATCTTTCAGGAAATGTTTTACCTCTATATGAGGAAAAATTTTCTCTCAGTAAAGCTTTCTCAGTCCTCTTTCCTAAAAGTTGCTGCAAATAAGAATTTGCCTAAAGGTCTATACCATGCTTACTTCTAGTATATTAGGTGAAATGTGAACAAAAAAATTATTTTTTATTCTCCTTTGTATCTCTATGCTTCCAGATGGATGTTTTAAAGTGCCTGTTAGTGTGAGACTCATTGCAAATACACTCTGTTGTGAGCTACTGCCTTTGCAGTGTACAACTTTGACCTGATTCAATTTTATCACTCTGCTGTGCCCTGAAACACTGCTACATTAGATATTCCCAAAGTCCATTTACACCTCCAAATAGATATGCACATAACACATTCTTTTGGTAAATTATTTGCCGAATAAGCAAGACTTCTAACTGCATTCTTTTCAGAGTATGAAGGTGAGAAGATGGCAACACTCACTATATACAAAACTCTTAAAATAAAAGAATACCTGGAAGAATACAGCCTATAGTGGAAAATTTTTCCCAAAGAGTCAAACCCAAAACTTACTCTAGGAATATTATTACACTTTATCACTTTAATAATTTTTAAAACTCCTCTGAACCTATGGGCAAACTAACACAATGATTAATTATCAAGGAAACAGCACAAAAACAAAATCAGATTGACAGCCTGTTTTTCAGAAAAATTTTAGTAAAACAAAACAGGGGATCCATATTTGGAAAATGTTCAAGAAAAGAAAAAAAAAGTACCATGAATAGGACATCTAGGCACACCGACTTTAAAATATAAAGGATATTGAAATCTGACATTGTAAGAACTCTAATAAAAAAAAACCTACCCTGAGTACCTCCATTTAAAGAAAATAAAACTATGAAAATAAAATTTCCTTAAATATGATGTCAATAAATTTCGAAAAAATTCCAAAATACCTTAAGAGTTGAGAAAAATCTCAATCTTTTAAAATTATTTAATATAGAGTAATGCATTAATCCATTATATACATACAAATTTAGGAAAAAATAAAAAATTAGGTCCCCCAAATTAAAGGATCCAATCAAAAATAGGCAAGTGAAATGAATAGCAAAATGAATAGACCCTTCACAGAAGATGAAGTACAAAACATAATGGATAAGGGAAGATCAAAAGGAATTAGGATGTGTTATGTACATGTTCCAACTCCAGACAGTGAATGCAAACATTATGCACTGCAAATGTGCAAAAAATAAAAATAAAAAGGGAAGGAAGGAGATCAAGGGCAGGAAGAGAAAGGCGATGAAAAAAATAATTAATATGTGTTGTGTACATGTACAAACTCCATTCAAGAAATATAACCATTATGTACTACACACATATACTAATAAATTGAAAAATAAGAAAAGAAACATTGACTTACTGATGTAGAAACAATATATCATTTTAAAAATTCAATATGTATTCTTATAGAAACACACATTAGGAATAAAGAGCTGCTTTCTAGAGAGGGTTCCAATATTATATATATTTGCCTCAAAGGGCAACATCTTTGTTCATAGGGAAAAACTGAGGATGTTATCACTAATGAAAAGCTAAAAGATAAGAATTCCTACTATTTCCATAACATTTTGATATTTTCACAAGGAGAGGATTTGCCAGGATAGTTTTAGAAGAGAAAGAAGATAATCAATTGATACTTGGATAGAAAAATTCAGCTTCATTTAGCTAATTATCATCAACTAACTAACACTTCATTCAATAATCCAATAAAATGTCAATAATACTTTCTCCTGATACATGATAATTTATTTTATATACACTGAAAAACTAGCCAAAAAATCCTGAAAGAGGAACAAGTAGAGGAATAATAATACCAGATTTTTAGACATGTCATGAAAACCCTGTTCAAGTTTCCTTCGGTATCCTTAGGGGATACATACCAGGATCTCCCACAGATATCAGAATGTGCATATAATCAAGTCAGTCTTATGAATGATGTATCATATGATCTATTGTTTCCTCTCATATTCATGAAATCATATGTAGATTTCTTATAATACTTAATATCATGCAAATGCTATTTATGCGTTTGTTAAGCTGTTCTGTTCAAAGATTGACCAAAAAACATTTACTCACATTCAGTACAGATGCAATATATTTTAAAAATATTTTTGATCTGTGGTTGATTGAATTTACTGATTTGAAATTATGAAAATGGAAGGTTGACTGTAATTCAAATATTGTAATATTGGCTAACTGTCAAAAAATAACTAAAACCATAAGAAACTTCACAAGTCATCTAAGTGAGGACAAAAAATGTCTGATATTTTACCTTATTTCCAAGGAAACATGCAATCCTGCCAGATTTTTACTGATGCTGCTGGTAGAAGGCAAGGGATTTCTGAGTCACAGATAAAGGAGTTACTCCCTTACAGCAAGAGCATATTGACAATACCAGTATTTGTGACTGTCTCTCAAGACCCAATTCCCACAAGGTGATGTGAAAATACACAGATGATATCTGCTGTCAAAATAGGTTGACCTACAAAAAAGAACTGAGTTTAGGGAATGTACATCTTTTATTATGGGCGGTGACTTTGCAGTCCATTAGTCCAGTGGGAGATAATATTGTTGTCTCATGAGCATGTTTTTTCTGTAAATATACTTGAAAAGATACACCACAACAAAATGTAATCAGTACCTGACTCCTAAGACAAGGAGAAACACAGAGGCCTTGCAAATTTTTATTTGTATCTCCTTTTTATTAGATGCCTTATCCAATTTTAAACCATAATATATTGCACTGAACTGAAAATACCCACACATATGTCATTTTAGAAATTATAACTTTAACCTACTGAAGAACATAGCAATAATACATTAACTTTAATAACATTTATTAGTGGCATGATGTTGATGTGTAAATAATATGCGACACATTAAGGTGTTAGGGTCATTGGAGAGAAATGACAGATTCTACTCAGTGTTGGAAGAAATGTTCATGGTGAGTGAGAAATATTAGTATAACAGAAAACGAAGGGATGTAGAAATCTAATTGGGCTATATAAAAAGTGCACTGGATGCCTTGAAACATCTATGTACCTTTGTATAAGGTGAGAAAGTCATTCTGCTAAACTGCTTTTAGCAAAAAAACAAAAAAAATGCTCATGAATATTCATAGGAATACATTGGAAATAACAGCTCAGTCTTGTCAGGAATAAGAATTTTATTGTTTTATCAGAAATGAAAGAGTGAGAAAGAAGGTGGGAAGAAGAGAAGAAGGAAGGGAGCTGCAAAAGAGAAAGGAAGGGGGAAGATTAAAGTGGATGCTGAAAAGGGAAGAAAATTCAGATGAAATTCAGTAAATAAATCAATATTTTCTAGGCAGGCAGTACTGCCATTTAATGACAGCATAAGTATTCAGATCTTTGGGCTACAAAATTAAGATTTTTTTTTCCACCAAATTTTGTCGTCATGACTTTCTCCTCTTGCAAAAAAATGTCATAAGAAACAATGCTGGATTGCACCTGTATTTATTTACCAAATCCAGAAACTTACGTTGGTCAGTCTGAGGAAACCTAACATATATACAGTGAAATATTGTTCACATTTCATACACATAAATTTTCAGTAAAAATGGTGGAAGCTGAGTGTCAGGTAAAAGGGCCGAAGACCAAGACCAGAACAGGCCACAACAAGCCTTTATTAGGGGAATAGATCTGCCCGGCTGTTTCTGAACAAAGGAGAGACAAAAGCAACATGGCTGGGGCAGGGAGAGTCTTTTATAGAGACTGGGGTGGGGTTTCAAGGGGCTGAGGTGGAGTTGAGTGAGGCAGTGACTAGGGAATGGAGGAGCCGGTGATGTCACTAGGTGGTAGGAGGTGAGCGAGTATTAGGTTACTTTCTAGGCGGGAACAGGGGCATGCTGGGAAGAAGGGTTTATTCTTTGGTGGGAGCAGCCATCTTAGCGTGATGTCACACAGGGGAGGGGGCAAGGCACCATAGGAAGAGGGCAGCTACTATACATAATAGCTGCTGAGGTAGTGGGAGACCTATCACTGAGTTTATAAATGGTCTGACAACTGAATCCTGGTCAGGAAATGAAGTCATTGTATCAGGAAAATAAAAACTATTGGAGTGAGATAAACATTGTAGAACATCCCATCCCCACAATAGTTTTCTTTCCATTTTATTGAAACAAATTTGTCATTTAGTTTACAAGTAAGGTAAAGAAAAGAGGGAGGAAATGAAAGGAGAGAATGGAAATGGGAAAATAGCATTGAGAATGTGTCCTGAAACAGAAATCATCTACAAATCTGTGTAATGCTTAAATCTTCCTAAGTAAAGAAAGGTTTTATTTTACATTTTTTGTCAGCTTGCCACCTTAAAGAATTTTCTGAATCTCACTGGGCTTAATTTTTCTTTTATGTAAAATGAGGGTAATACTAGCATATTAATGGGAAAAAGTGAAGGTAAAATATAGTCAAATGAAGTGTTCAGCACATGATAATTTGTTATGTAAGTAACATCACAATGGAACAGAAGATAATTTTATGGTAAAATAAGTGGCACAAACAAAAGTGATATTGAGTCTTGCCAAAACAAAATAGAGATTTCTAGAATATACTAAAATTGTTTAGTGCTATTGGAGAGTTTTTACAATCATTTAATAGACTTTCTCCATCATTAGTTTCTTATCACAGTCATATGAAGTATACCAGAACATGAATAGTTTTCCTCATTTTGAAAAATAAAACTTAAGAAAATGAAGTGACATATCTAACTTCAGAAGGTAGTTATTTGGATCTCAGATTCGCTCTTTTGACTACATATTTTTTCCTAAGTAAAAGTTTAAAAATTGTAAAGTAAATAAACACTACACAAATATTATCTTTTTCTAAGTCCATTCACTAAGATACCATCCAAGTTATTTTCTTGTAAAATCCTATCCAAAATTAACTTTTACCCTGTCTCAATACTGAAGAAAAATCAATGATTGGCCATTTAAAGGTACCCATTATAGGGCCAGTGATTTAGGTCAGTGGTTCCACTGCCTGCTTTTGTGGGGGTAAGGTCCGGAGTTCCAGCCCCAGTAACAAAAAAACAACAAAAAAAAGGTACCCATTATGTTTGAAGTGGTAATTTTAGCATGCATTGCAAAATTTTCAAAAATAGATAAATTTTCAAAATTTAAATTATAACAGCTTTGGAAACGATACATTTACTACTTATGTAATTGGTAATTACATATTTAATTTAAATTATTAAGTTAAATCAATTCTGTGGAATAATGAATGGCTAATTTTCTGTTCAATAAGTGAATTCATTTAATTCAAGCTACAAATATTAATTCCCACAAACTAAATACCAAACAATCACAAGTTAATAAAACACCACTCAACTAAAACATGTAATTCTTTTATCATATTTGTTTGGAGTCCCAGGAATCAGCCACAGTAAAAGGAAGAATGGACAGTAAGATAATTTATGTGCTCATCCTAGTTAAAATTGAAAGAATCAAAAAAAAAAATTTGAGAGAATCATAAGACCTCAAAGAATACTTCTTGCCTTCAGAAAACATACTTTCTTTTTCTTTTTTCCAAAGTGCAACATAGTTTATACTAAAAGCAGGAATAAACATCAATCAGAAAAATAATTGTAAAGAAGAATAAAAGATATAATTGAATGACATATTGCCAAAAATAACCTTTTCTCCTAAATAACTAGTAAGACAAAATCAGTCAATTTTTCTTTTATTGAATATTTATAAGTGAATTCAAACTAAGAGTTTGGAATATTCTTCAATAATGCATTAGTTTCTTATTGAGCTTCCTACAATATTTTATCAGGCCTCTTAAAAGAAACTTTATTGACATAAAGAACAAAGTACAGCTACACAATTAAGCAAATAAATAGATTTCTTAATCCAATCTGTCCTTACAAAGAGAGAGAAAAATAATAAAATCTGACTATTGGCACACATTATCTTTGCAACTGGGTAATTAATTTTTAATATAAACTAAATTTCTCTTGGTAGCAGTAGCCTTTATTATTTTTCCTTGTAAAAAGAACAAAGCCATATAAATTTTAATCTGTATAAAATAATGTCTTTTGAGAAAAATGTGAATGAAGGTGTACTAATCACTTTCCTATTACTGGGACAAAATGCCTAATACTTGCAAAATGAAAAAGGAGAGATTTATTTTGGCTAATGGATTCTGAGTATCCAGTCCATGATTGGCTGTCTCCAGGGAAGAAACAGCATGGTGGAGTTGTGTAGTGGAGGAAAGGTGCTCAACCCATGGACAGTCCAGAAACAGGAAAAGAGAAAGAAGGAACCAAGAAAAAAATATATCCGGGTCACACTCCCAGTAACTTATGTGTTCTGACAAGACTGAACATCCTAACAACTCATTCAGCTATGAAGTTATCAAAAGACCAATCCATTGATGAACATAGCTTCCAATGTTCCAATTGTTTTCCAAAAGCTCTGCCTCTGAACATGAGACTTTGGGTGGGACCTTTATATCTAACCTTTTGGATCTAACCCATAACATTTCTATCCCTGGCACCCAAAGTGTTCTTGGCCATTTTATTGTGGAAAATGTATTTAGTCCATTTCTGTAAGTTGTCAAATTGTTAACAGTTCCAACATTGCTGAAAGTTCCAAGTCCAAAGTTTCCTCTGAAATGCAAGACAATTTCTTAGATATGAAATCCAGTAAAAAAATTTAAAATGTTAAATATTTCCAACATGCAATGGTACAAAAGTGTGAAATATTGGGGAGGGGATAGAAAGGAATTAGAGCACACTTAGACCAAATACCAGCAGGGCAAACATTATAGCCTGTAGCTCCATGTCTAGTATCAGGGAAGGTTGGAATGAGACATGATGTCCAAAAGGTTTGGGGAGATGCTCCTATGATCTTGGGTTGCATCCAAAGGGTGTCTCCTTTAGTGGCTCTGCTTCCTGCCCGAAGCTTTCCTTAGCAAACTTTCTAAGCTTCTGACATATCCAACTGTCTGGGCTCACTATGGAATCTTTACCTTCATACTTTGCCCTCTCAGAGACACATTACCTAGTCTTCCAGATCTTTCTTTGAAATTTGAGTGGAAGCTTCCATTGTGCCACAAGTCTTGCATTTTGCATGCCTTAAACAGCAGTACTATATGAATGCAGGAAGGTCTGCCACCATCTGAAACAGTAACGAGGCTCCCTTGAATCATAGCTACTGTGGCATCTAATGCCTGAATGGCTGAATGTGATGGTTAAGGGGGATTGTCACCTTGATTGGCTCAGAAGTTGCCCAGGAGATTAGTAAAGTACACCTGTGGATGTGCCTGTGTATGTTAAGGTGGTATGACCTTCGTGTCTATTTTCCAGCTACCATGAACTATTTGCTTTGTCTTTTGTACCCTTCTGTCATGATGTTTCTACCTGGACCTAGTTAACCAAGGACTGAATCTCGTGAGTTAGATTAAACCTCTCTTCCTTTAATTGTGGATATTGCCTATTTGTCACTGATGGAAAAATCTGATTAATACACTGAACTTGGGGATAAACTTCTCCAGGTATCACTAGGTGAGGGGGTCATACTTGGGCTCTTTTCATAATGCAAAGTATTTCAAAGGAGTTCATTCTTTAATTCCCTTGAGCTTGGGTTAGTGGTATCTGGCTAATTCCTGAGATACTCTCAAGCCATCTTTCCTCTTGTGCCAGTGCAAAGCACTTGGATTCTTTTTACAAGTGCTAATATTTTCAGGAACCACACATCTTGACCCCAATGCTGTGAAACTATTAAAAAGAAGCCAACTAATTTGTACTGATTTTTTTAATGTGCATTTGTCTTTGGGAATTGTAGGTAACAATGATATGTAAAAGATAAAATGAGTGATTGCAAGGATAATCAAATATTTGACAATTTTTAAAGCATTTGCATATCAAGACAAGTGAACCAAGACAATTACTTTAAGATTCCTCAAAGCTTTCAAAGGCTTTACTGCTACCTACCTTGTAATCTTAAAGGCAGAATTCTTGTCTAGCATGAGACATAAAGAAATCACTGGCTGTAAACTGTTTAGCAATTGAGAAGATCTTAGCCTGTCAATCTGTAGAAACGATTAATTTGTATTCATCCATTTGACTTTCCAAATAAAGTAATAACAAATGTCTAATTATATGAAAGCATATGTAGAGGAAAAAATATATTTTAAATGTAGGTATAATTTAGGTCAATCTTTCCAGACAGGTTAAGATCAGAAAGAGGTTGTGACTAACATAAAACTTAAGTCCTCATTAGATTTGCTTACTCTTTCATTTGAGAACTTGCTATTATAATTTCATGAGCCACATTTATCCCTAGCAACAGAACCTTTTTTTCTTGGAATATAATTTACTTGTAGAATTTAGTTCTTCTCATGTTGCTCCCAGATGAGGCCACATTAATAATTTGTGTATATAATTTAAAGGACTTATTTTTTTGTAATTAAGTAGTCTAGTATGTTGTTTTCAACATTTCCACAGATTTATATGATTAATTGTATATAATTAAAATGTATATGATTAATTGTCATTTCATTTGAGATGTTTTGTTTCTGTGCAATGAACTTACTGAAATGCAAAATGAATACTACTTTTCCTGAGAAGCGATGGTTCTATCAAAGGATGTAAGCAATTATTCTTGCAATTGACACCTGCTTACTGAAACATTAACCCTACTGTATATTTTCCAAGCTGGTGATGCTTTCAGGAGCTGGAGAAACCACAAGATAACTTGCCAATTATAGTTTTAACTTTATCACCAAAAATTTTCCAGAAAATATCTTTTCTTAATTATTATTTTAGCATTATTTAAAAATATAGGAATGGTCTTTGGATACAAAACACATCATTCTTCTTATACCATTCTGATGTAAGCAGTGATATTTCCATTTACAAAATATGGTGATTCTTGATTACTAAAAATATCAAATCCTAAAAAATATAGCATTCATACATACAGCATTAACATCATTCTTGAACACCTGGATGTTACCAGAAGATTGGTTTGAGAAATCTGATTTTTAAACAATAGAAAATTCTTATAATTTTTTGGATAGTAAGACTGAAAAAACCATGGTCAGGTTTCCATTATCAGAATCTAATGGAAAAAACAGATTGAAAAAGGGATGATTTTAGTCAGATTCTGTGGAGACCTTACAGCACTGAAATGATATGAAAAGATGGACGTGAGAATGTTGTCAACATACCACAATTATACTGTGATTGAAGTAGATGAAAGAAATGGAAAGAAAACTAAGAAACCATGTATCATAGAATTTTGAGGATATAGGAGCACTGGACTTTGCTCACTTCTTATTCAATGGAATGTAAAAAGCTCAAGGTTTCATATAAGAAATTCTTTTATCATCTTGTAAAGATTACAGTGCTGAACTCCTACATCTTGTTTAGGGAGAACAATGGAGACAATGCAAGAACAATGGAACAATGGAACAATGGACAATGGAACAATGCAGGAAAAGCATCCCATCCAGGGGAGCAACATCTTTGAGGTCTTCTGTGCTGGATGATGCCACACCTGCCTGTCTGTCTGGAAGACACTTCCAAAAGAGCATATCACCAACGTCAGGGAAACAGAATCCAATTGCCAAGTTTTTGCTTACACAAAGAGAAGGATGACAAATAGATCTGGAAAGACATGGAGTATTTGTGTGTGTGTGTGTGTGTGTGTGTGTATGATGTTCTGCTTTGTGTTGTTATGTGTGTGCCTTAAAGAGTATCAAAAAAGAAAAAAATTATCATATACTCATTATTATATACATTTCTATTACATGAAGATTAGCAATAAATTCTGTTTAGAAATAATTCCTAAAATGATTTTTATATTTTATTTTCACATTGAAAATCAGTCACATTTGTTTTAGCCTGAAAGGACTGGTTTTTGAAAATGTAAATGAGTGCTGGCAGTGAGAAAGCTGCAATTTTTTTTTCCCACACAGAAAACTGGTTAAGCAATTATTATACTAAAATTACCTTTAAAAACATAATTGCAAACATGCCACTCACAGACTAAAGAGAAAACAAAACAAAACAGAACAAGAATCATCCTGAAAGGATGTTGAATAAAATGTATGGATATGTAATACTACTAAATTTTAATTCTGATTCAATTATTTATTATGTATTTAATTTTAACTTATAACCAATTACATCAAATGCTATGTATATTTTTTAAGTCCTGGGAGTGGATCATGGAAACCTTTCTATAAATCCTAAGCATGAATACTTTTCAGCTGAAAAATAAGTAAAAGTGCATTTTACAATCAGGCTGACAATTCTTACAACATGAAAAGTTTTAACATACAGGTTAGAAATGACATACTGAAATCGTCAAAGCCTAACTCACAGAAATGATATATTTATGAGGGAATTTTTTAAATCTTTCAAATAATGAAGAATGGATGTTTTCTCTGATAATTGCCTTCCTGTTTCAACTAGATCTTGTTTCCATGAAGTGCTTCTGTCAAGGAAAAGGGGACAAAACATTAAATGAGTAATGATATAGGCAATTTTGTCTTCTAAAAAAGGCAACATTTTGATTAGGATATGTATACGTTTATAATGCCCTCTCCACCTGCAGAAATAGGGTGCTCAAGAATGATTTGCATATTGTAAAGCATCTCCCTCTCTCCAATGGTATGGCATATCTTAGACTGATGATCCTAAAAATGGAAATATTTACTTATGCTCAGATATGCACATTTTAGTATCTCTCTGGGAAATTGATTAGAAGAAAATATCTGTTGACAGAATGAATACATTTCTAGGGAGACTATCAATTGTTCATTTATTTCACCTTCAATATTGACATTTACAAGATACTAAATCTATAAAAACTGAAAGTGACCAATGTGGGCCTCCGTACTCTGAACTAGCTTTTAGTACCCTTACTCAGCTGCTGTGAGCATTCCTCTTTCTGGTGCTGATGCAAAGAGCAAGATGTTCACTAAACTGCCAACAGAGATCTCTACACTTTTTGGTTTTTAGTAAATTTGTCTGAGAGGGATTTTGCAAAGATTAGAAGAAATTGTATAAATTATTTAGTTAACTCAGTATCTGACAGAGAAAGTTAGTACTTGCTACTATGTTTTAATTTTTTAAGTCTAATGGTAAGAAGAGTCCTGGAGAATAGCATTACTTTAACTCCTAGAAATTTGTCACATGCAAAACAATACTATGATCTATCAAGCATGCATCAAATATCATCTAACATATGAGCAATAATAACACTGGGGAGCGCCTTATGGATCTGGACTCCCAGGTGATATATATGAAGGAAATGGCTTTGCAAACAGGAAACTTTATGTATAATTTTTGAAAATATACATCTTTTATAAATAGGGATTTCACCTCCTAAAGATTTCAAAACTTAGCATATTAATGTCTCAGATGAAGCATTCAGTTAAATTATGGTTATAGTTACAGAAATTTCAAACTATTCTGTAAATTTTTAGCTAAAGGTTTTTCAAGAAACCCTATGAAAATGCATTACAAGTAGTATAATCAAACATTTCATTTTTCTCTGCAGCATACTCAGTGTTATGGTTTAGACCTAAAATGTTCTTCAAAGTCTCATGAGTTCATAGATGGGCCTTTGGGAAGGTGGTTGGATTATGGAGGTTTATAGTTGCCTTACTGTTAGGAGGTGGATCACTGGGTGTGTGGTCTGGAAGGGTTTTTCTCTCCCCCCATCCCCTTTCTCCCTACTTCCCGCAACAATGTCCTGAGCAACTCTTCTCTGTCATGCCCCTGTGTCAGTGCCCCTGCATTGGAACCAGCTGGCTATGGTAAGGAACCTCTATAAACTCTGAGCCAAAATAAACTGTTCCTCCTTTAAACTGTGAGTGTTGAGTATTGTGCTTCAGTAAGGAAGAATTAACTAAGACACTTAGTTTAATTTTGTTTTGTTATTCCATAAGAATTAGCATTCTTTTCTGAGTCACTTATTGCTTTAAATAAAGTAATTATTATATGAAGTATATCAAAATGGACAAAGTATTTTCAGTAGATTTTCAAAGTCCTTATAAATTTGCCTTGATTTCACCTAGTACTGTGTGAAATGCATGCAGAATGTTCTTACCTTAATACAAGACTAAGTTGTAAATATCAAATATAAACAGTAATACATCAGATATGTTTTTCTGACTTTTGTAGACTGAATTTAAGTAATACCTCCCTTTCAAGGACAGTTTTTAAATAAATAAACTATGCCTTGACACAACAGACAGGAGACAGTTTCTTTCCATTTACATAGACAGAGGAAGAAGTATTCCATGCTGCTGCTCTGTGACCAATTTTCAAGAGGCCTGTGTGACACAAGTGTCTTGTGAAATACATAGAACCTTTGTCAACAAGTCAGTAGGATCAGAACTGAAAATGTTACAGCATATGCTAAGTTTTTGTGAAATATGCCTATGAAGTAGTTATGGAGAAGTCTTGTTATAGAACATATAGAAAATAGTCTGGTTTTTCATAGATAGCCTTAATCAAGTTGAGATAATTCTATTCCAATTTTCTGTAGGGTTTTTATTATGAACGGGTGTTGGATTTTGTTGAATGCCTTTTCTGCATCTATTGAGATGATCATATGGTTTTTGTCCTTCACTCGGTTAATATAGTGTAGTACGTTTATTGATTTATGAATGTTGAACCATCCTTGCATCCCTGGGATAAATCCGCCTTGGTCAGGGTGTATGATCTTCTTGATGACCCTCTATATTCTGTTTGCCAGTATCTTATTGAGGATTTTTGCATCAATATTCATTAGGGAGATTGGCCTGTAGTTCTCTTTTGGGTTGTGTCTTTCCCTGGTTTTGAAATCAAAGTGATACTTGCTTCCAGGAATGAATTTGGAAGCTTTGCTTCCCTTTCATTTTTCTTGATGAGTTTAAAGAGTAATGGCGATAGTTCTACTTTAAACGTCTTGTAGAATTCAGTAGTGAAGCCATCAGGACCTTGGCTTTTCTTTGTTGGTAAATTTTTAATACATTTTCAGTTTCACTCATTGTAATGGGGGTGTTTAGAATTTCTATATATTCTTCATTTAACTTCGGTAATTCATATGTATCTAGGAATCTGTCCATTTCTTCTGTCTTTTCCATTTTATTAGAGTACAGGTTCTCGAAGTAGGTATCGATGATGATTTGGTTTCCTGCTGGATCTGTTGTGACTTCACCTTTTTCATTCTGGATTGCATGGATTTGAGCCTTTTCTTTCCTTTTTTTTTGATAAAGTTGGCTGTTTATCCATTTTATTTATTCTTTCAAAAAACCAACTCTTTGATTCATTAATTTTCTGTTTTGTTCTCTTAGTCGCCATTGCATTGATTTCTGCTCTGATGTTCACTACCTAATTGTAAAAACCTGAAAACTTTCATGCTAAAATCTGGAACAAGATAAGGATGCCCACTATCAAAACTCCTGTTTAATATTGTTCTCAAAACATTAGCCACAGCAGTTAGAAAAGAGACAGAAATAAAAAGAATAAAGATAGGAAAGGAAGAAGTTAAACTGTCATTATTTGCTGATGATATGATACTTTACATAGAAGTCCCAAAATACTCTGCCAAAAGACTTCTAGACTTAATGGACAGTTTCAGTAGAGTAGCTGGATATAAGATCAACACTGAGAGTGAAATTAGAGAAACAATTCCTTTTAAAATAGCATTCAAAAAAATGAAATATCTATGAGTCAATCTAACAAAGGAAGCAAAAGACCTCTACACTGAAAACTATAGCACTCTGAAAAAGGAGATTGAGCATGATAAAAGAAAATAGAAAGACATCCCTTGTTCCTGGATAGGAAGAACAAATACAGTGAAAATGGCCATACTTCCAAAATTATTATATAGGTTTAATGCAATGCCAATTGAAATTCCAACACTATATTTCACAGAACTAGAGAAAATAATCCAAAAATTCATTTGGAACCAGAAGAGACCTAGAATAGAAAAAGAAATTTTAGACAACAGAGATATGGCTGGGGGTATTACAATCTCCAGCTTGAAACTATACTGCAAAGCTACTGATATAAACAGCATGGTATTGGCAAAGAAACAGACCCAAGGATCAGTGGAATAGATTAGAAGATGCAGAAAGAACTACAGATATGCTGAGCCACCTCATCTTTGACAAAGGAGCCAACCATCCTCATTGGAGGAAAGATAGCTTATTTAAGAAATGGTGTTGGAAAAACTGGAATTCAACCTGCCAAAGATTGAAACTAAACCCATACCTATCACCATGCACTAAACTAAGATTGAAGTGGATTAAAGATTTAAATATCAAGACAGAAACACTAAATTTTCCAGAAGATAAGTTAGGTAGAACTCTTGAAGATATTGGTATAGGAAAAGACTTTATGAACAGAACCTCAGTGGCACAGGAACTTGCGCAAAGAATCAACAACTGGGATCTCATCTTATTAAAAATCTTCTGCACTGCAAGAGAAACCACCAACAGAGCCAAGAGACAAACTACAATGTGGGAAAAATTTTCAGCAACTGTACCTTAGACAAGGGACTACGATCTAGAATATATAAAGAACTGAAAAAATCAGATCCTCCCAAATTCAAAGATCCAATTCAAAAATGGGCATCTGAAATGAACAGAGACTTCTCAGACAAAGAAGTAAAAGCAGCAAATAAATATATGAAAAAATGTTCAACATCACTGGTTATTTGAGAGATGCAGATGAAAATACTGAGATTCCACCTCACCCCAGAAAGAATGGCTGTTATAAAGAAATCATTCCATAACAAATGCTGGCAGGGATGTGAGGAGAAACTAACCCTTCTCCTTTTTTGTTGGGAGTGCAGGCTGGTGCAACCACTGTGGAAATCAGTATGCAGATACCTCAAAGAACTAGGCTTAGAGGTCCCATTCAACCCAGCTATTTCCCTGCTGGGGATCTTCTCAAAAGAATTAAAAGAATCATACCACAGTGATATATGTGCTCCCATGTTTATAGCTGCACACTTTGTGAGAGCTAAAGCTTGGAAACAGCCCAAGTGCCCATCAACTGGAGACTGCATAAAGAAGATGTGGTTTTTTAATAAAATGGAATACTACTCAGCCATATAGAACCAGAAACCAGAGACATTTATAGCTAAATGGGTGCATATTGAGGCCATTCTCTTAAGTCAAATAAATAGGACACACATGTGTAAATATCAAATAGTTTTTCTAGTGTGAGAAACTGAAAGTGTAATTAAGGATACACATGGATGAAATTGTTGAATAACATATTTCTCAGATTGTTTCCATCACATGTCATATGATGAAATTTAAATTACACAGAAATTTGGTTTATGTTGAATATGCTAGCTAACTGGAGGTTTTTTTTTCCAGACCACTATTTGTTCAATGTTGGTTTTGGGGATCTTTCTGAAACAAATCACATCTTCTGGTGTCTTTTTGGTGCTTGAGATGTTTTTTTAAATTATATGGAAAAATGTTTAAGTGGTTTTCAATTTTGTTTTGGTTGAATTCTACTGTTTTTGAATATTATTGTTGTTTTTTCTCCCTTGCATTGTTTTTCTTTGAATGGTTTTAATTTTGTATGTGTGTGTGTGTGTGTGTGTGTGTGTGTGTGTGTTTGACAATAAAGTTATTTTATTTTAAAAAATAGTCTGAATGTACATACTACTGGGATTTTACAGTATATTTGTGGTAGAAATTTACAGCTACTTAATATGTTGTTTTTAAATTACTGTATATTTAAAACATTAGCCAAAAGTTAGTGCATGTGATTTAACCATTAGTAGTAGCATTTGCTTCCTAAATTAAATTGATAATAAATGTGAACTGGTCTAAACCTTGCCATTTATCATCTGCCCAGGGGCTATATTGATATTACTGACTGCATAAAAATTTTTTAAAACCCACAAATATGCTGGCAAAACATCAATACTTACTTTAAAACTTAGTTAAAAATGACTGTGATATAGATAATTATTTAAACCTGTAGATGCAGGAGGCTAATGTAGCTCATTATTATTATTATCAATATATTATTATATAAAGCATAAATTCTTATT